>QLOI01003235.1:0-58378 GCA_003313605.1 Tuber umbilicatum | reverse complement strand
CCTTGGTAAACAGGTTACCCTACTTTTGGATAGGAGTTACCCTACCTTGAGCGTAAAAGGTTATGCGAAGTTTTGGGAAAAGTCATAGGATTGTTTGTTACGCAAGATTATAGAGGAGGTTCGAATCTGGGCTCAATCGGGTAATCCGTTGTTGAGCTACGAACTGGAGCAAATCTGGCCTTGGGCGAACATGGTAAAATTTCAGTCCAAACCCGCCTCCGGCCCCGATGTACAGACAATGCGTCATGGGCCAACTGTTGGCAAGTTGCTGGTTCAGTAGTTAAAGCCTATGATTGAAGCCGGCGGTGTGATACTGTATAGGTCGTCGCCGTCCTTCCGACTGGAAGCTGTTCGTAGGATAAATGAGGGGCATGGCGTGATCGAATGGTTACACGAGAAGAGATTCTCGAGTACATACACAACTGATCCTTAAAACCCTACGGTATTAGGTACGTAAGGTATACCGGAAGGGCGGGAGGCCTCCAGTTCAGTGGTAGACCTTCAACTCCCTAATGTCTCCGAAAGCCTGTAAGATGTCTGGAGGTTGTTAGCGAGCGCTAGATCGTAGTAGTCTTATCTTACCTGAGGTGCTTATCGTCAGTGGCTACGGGTAGCGCCCGTATAAGCCAATGGCTTAAGTGTCTCATCACGGGAGTTCGTAGACCAAGTTATCGTGTCGAAGACAGTAGATGACGATGGACTTGTAAAACGTAATGGCACCATTGAATGGTTGTCTACTAGACCTGCATAGAAGTATACGAATGGGACAGTAAGTTCGATATTATACTAGCTTATCAGTAACCAGTTAGTTCGTCACTAACAGGACCGCGCTATGAAGAGTTTTCTCCTGCAGTTGATTGTGTGTATCAGGATACAACATGAATACTTCACGTTGGATAATGAACTAGCAGAGCCGGCTGACATTTGGTAGAATGTTAACCCAAGGCCCGCAGGAGATGGGCATGCTTGTGATGGTGGTGAGCTTTGGAGTGATGGAGAGGAACTGACAATATAATTCTACTTCAGTTTATGCGAGACCTCTTCTCCTAAGACGATCAACTATCCACTGAAGAACTTATGGAGTAAAGCTGCAGCTTAACGATATTCAGTTTCACCATTAAGGTTTTCTCTCTTAAATATTTGTTCTTCACTTTGCGTACGAAGCCAGCTTTGGTACGGCCACATCCTTGGGATCCATCTTCCCACAGGGAGCCCCCGTTACATCTGTGTGAGCAGAGAAGACCAGAGAATCGGCAATCAATAATCCTTCACGTTGACTGACTCCCAAGAGTCATTGGTCTGGAAAAAAGCGGATGGGAGTTAAGGAGACGTAGAGGCAAGCGCATTGTCACCAGTCAAATCAAAGAAGCAATGGAGCACTAAGCCTACCAACTCTACGTAATGATAATGCAGTCATGCCTCTGTGTTGTAAGCGTCGTCCGATATTGAGACTAATCACCAAAGTGACAGAGCAACAACTCGAATGTTCGCATTTGGCCGGCATACACAGGCTAAGTTTATAGAGCAAAGGCATCGTTCACTTCCGCCTGGTGGAGTTTCGCACACGCACAGGAAGCTAAGGTAAAATAACCTGTAGGACCAAAACCAGGGAATTAATCAGGGTCTAGTAGTGTTCGCATTTAAGATTGATAAGACGAACGACAGGTAGTTATTACGGAGGTACTTAGTTAGCATAGGTACTAGATGTACCAGCCGCGGAAACTCACGCGGGATATAAATGTAAGAGTTCCTTCCCATCTATTAGACTGACAACAATGGGGATCAGATAGTATCAATATCACAAGTTATTATCCATACTTCATACGGTTAGTAATTGGAGCGAAATGAGTATTAGCGACTAAATTACGACACCATCCTGACACTACTCCGTTATCTTGCACTTAATAAACACTTAACCTTACTTTACTAAGATCTGAGTTGGTTACCCGTAACACTATATTGATAATCTCTCTGTCACTGAGGCACGTTCGACACAAACAGTGTCAAACGATCATAACAATACCTGCTATTATCCGTTGATACTAGTTGTTCTTCATCTTTGTGAACACACCGGTTACACAGGACGTATCTGAATCCTGCCCCTGGTACTTAACAACCCTTAGGGATGAAGATGATTATCACAACTTCGAGCCAGACAAGCAGCATAGCCTTACACTAGCTTATTCTGTTGACCGGCAGTAACCAGATACAAGGAAAGGAACGTCAAAACGGTAAAGCTGTAAAGGACACATCGGGCCATGCTGTCGGAGAAAAATATTCTCTGGAAACATCCCCACTGTGAAATTGTTCTTAACTTGGACGACAAGATTAATCCTAGACCCCTGGGAAAATGATCCCCTCGCGGGTGATATCTTCACGTCATGGAGAAAATACGATATCTCTAAGGTAGGATATACCAAAAAAAAAAAGCTTAACAATTGTGGGATAAATGTTTCTAATGTCATACTCCTTTGCAATACAATCGTTACGAGCGGTTGGACCACGAAATGATTCCTTTCTACCAGGAAGTCGACGATTCAAAACGAAGCCCAGAAACTTACTCAGATATGGCATTGAGGATTATATGAGAAGAAGAAATCATGGGTGAAAGCTTAGATGATGATGGAGTGGACCAAGTTTCAACTACAACGTCGTAACCACCACCGGTTTCTTGGAGCTACGTTCCAGGCCGAAGTGGAACACCTGTCCTACGGCCCCATTCAAGGGTTGACAAAAGACCAACACAGTCTAAGATGAGGGGATTGATACAACCAACCCCTAGTAGACTAATGAAACCATCGCTCAGTTTCCTCGAAAGATATTCCACCCCACTTCAACAACCTCAAACTAAGGCCCAACGAACTCAGAGAGACTTCTTAACTGAGATTGACTCAGTAATAGGACGTATTGAACGTACGCCAAAAGAAACCCCAGTTCGGCAATGCATTGCTTTCAATACTCTCTCAAACTCTCAACAGGGTCTGGTAGTAGACTGGGAAGATGTTCGTACAAGTATTAAAGAAGGAGGGGAACTAGTCGATGAGGAAGTAGATAATCTCCTAAATAATCTAGGAATGATTACCTCAGCACTTAATAAAAACATGGGACCGGTCCGAGTTAAGACGAATGTCAGCAGAAAATAGGATTCGCCAGCAACCGGACCAACAACAAGAAGTAAGTCAGCCATTGCATAGCGACACAGGAACAACTGTTGCACAATGCCTCGCTCGAGACCTCTTATTGGAAAAGGAAGTTAATATCTTCCAATCACACCGTTATGAATTGATAAGAGAATTGGCTATACAAAGGGAGGAAAACAAGTATTTAAGAGCACAAATAGCAAGAAACCAGCCTGTCAACAAAGAATTGGAAGCCCGTAAGAATGCAGAAATCGAGTAATTGAAAAGACTGTTGAACAATTTGCCGGCACAGGTTAAGCAAAGACCATCAGGTGCTGACAGAGGAGAAAGTGATCTACCTCAGCGCCCTTCACCTAAGGAAAGCCAAAACACCCAAGAAAATTGAAAACGGAAGGGAAAGGCCTCTGAGCTACAAGAGGCAGAAGCAAGGCCTAGTGGTGGTGGAAAAGGACGGCCGCAAGGTCCAAGAGATCACCCAGGGCATCCAGGTAACGACGAAGATGATGACGATAGCTTATCAAGAAGTTCTTAAGACGTTGAAAGCTATAGGAACCCTTATCAATACCAACATAGGTGGAAATGAAAACAATACCGAGTCAGGGGTGGAATGACAGCTCAGGAAGACCTAGACTACGAATGAATGGAACTACTTAAAGAAGCAGTAATCAATGGACTCGCAGGTGCTAAAATGATAGACGCCACACCACCGCAAATCTTCGAAGCAAAGAACTACCACAACGTGAAAACATGGCTACTCTACTGCAAAGATTATTTCTGACAAAACGCACAACGTTGGGAAAACCAGATACATAAGATATAGTATGCCATCAGTCTGAAGAAGGTGGAGAATCTGGCACACTTTCCGAATTGGTATTAATGCGCTATGACTGTTGAACTAGCCCATAAAACGGTAGAAGTACTTGTTCACTGGCAACGATTCTGTCAAGAAATAACCAACCATTATGCTAGTACCGCACAGGAGCGAGAGTCACCACGAGACATGGATAATGTTAAATGTGAGGGAAAGATTTCCACCCCCTTATTAATGATGGAAAACCTCAACATCAAAGTGTAATTAACCGGTATCGAGTGGCGAAGAAAGTTGGAAGAAATGGTACAACCACCAATACTGGAACGACTTTCCTAGAAAAAATACGATGTTGATGAAGAATGGTTAGGTGCAATAAGGGAATGTGGTGAGAGTTATGAAGAGTGGAAACTGGATTATGGAGTCTCTACATAAGAAAGCCACCTTTAGACGACACAAAGAAAGAACTGGGATGAGGAAAAGGGTATAACAAAAACCTTGAAAAAGCGTAAACAGTACACCAAAGCAGAATGGGCAGCATATAAGGCGACCAAAAAACAAGGTAGAACCTCAACGTTGAATAAGCCTGAATAATCGGGAAACCCCGCGGAAAGGGAAAAGATGCAAAGGGGCATTCTACAAAGCCTCATCGACAAAAGAAAGAAAAATATGGATGCACACGATGTGGGTTAACGAACCATAATTGGAAAACGTGTTGGAAGAATGCGCAGGTAATGGCAATCCGATGGGCTCCTTGGAAAGAGACCCGCAAGGAGGATCAGAACGATCTCCAACGTAATAGGTGGTGTCAGTGAGTGAATTTGGTTAATAGAAACCAACCACCCCCACAAATGGCAGAGGTCGCCTGGATCGAAAGTCTCACCCGGGTTTGGGATAACCTTTCGGATCATGACATGGAGGACTAGGGGAATTTGACAATTATGGCGATGGCGATCGGGAGGTCTATACGACTTGTGCTTCAATAGGCACGCAGGTCTATAGGAATCAGAGAAACGATGTGAGGCATACCTCTCCTACCCAATGGTGGTAAGGACCCCAGAGACATCAACCTGGGAAAATAGATAATGTTAGTGGAACACGTGTTCCGGAACCTCAAAGGTCTGCGATAATGTTAGGCATATGCAATTCCAACACCCCCCTCTGGCTCCTGAGTAGAGCCCGGACGTCGCCTGTAGTATGGTGTGAGGTTGCTAGTTACCAGCACAGCATGGGCAAATGGCAGCTTCCCTATAATACCGTGTACGTCCTTGCCATCCTTCCAACCGGAAGCTGTTCGCAGAATATATGAGAGAGGTAGTGTGCACTGCTCATTCAGCTGGAATCCAGTATATGATACAAGTGATATCTGCGTCAGTAGCAAAGCTGGGAGAATCATGATACAATAACCCTTCACGTAGACTGACTACGAACAGTCATTTTTCTGCAAGAACAGACTGGAATTAAGGAGACGTAGTTGCAAGATTGTTGTCGCTAGGTAAATCAAAAGGTCAATCGAGTACTAAGGCTATCAACTCTAAGTAATGTTAATCCAGTCATGCCCCTGGCTTGTCAACGTTGTCTGATATCGAGACTGATCACCTCGAGAACAGAGGAAAGACTGCTAAGTTCACATTTGGGCTGTATGCTCAGACTAAGTTCATATGGCAAAGGTATCGTTTACTTCCACTTGCTGGAGCCTCGCACACCCCCAGGAAGACGAAGTTAAATAAGCAGATTGACCGGGAGCTGGGAATTATCCAGGGTCTACGACTGTTCCCACTTAAGATTAATAAGACGATAGACACCTAGTTGTAGCGGAGGTACTTAGTTAGTATAGGTATTTGATGTACCGGCCGCGGAAACTCACAGGCGATATAAACATAAGTCTTTCTCCACAGCTATTAGAGAGACAGCAACGGAGAAGAGATCTTATCACCATAAAAAATTTATTATCTACAATTCATACAATTAGTAGTTGTAATGAAACAAAATTAGCGATTAATTCAAGACACCTTCCTGATACTACTCCATTATTGAACAGTTAAAAAAATTCCTTAACCATACTCTCGAGAGCTCTGAGTGGGTTACCCGTAACACTATAGTGATCGTCTCTCCGTAACTGAGGCACGCTTGACAAAAACAGTTTCAAATGATCTTGACAATACTTGCTATTATTCGTTTTACGATTTCTTCTACATCTTTGGGAACACACCATCTATATAGGACATATCTAAACACCTGCAGGGGTACATAACAAGCCCTAGGGACGCGGATATTAGAACGATTTGCAGCCAGACAAGCAGGGTAGAGATGCACTAGCTTGGTCTGTTAACCCTCCAGTAACCAGGGACAGGGGAAAGAACCTTAAAACAGTGATGCAGCGAAAGACGCATTGGGCCGCATAGTCATAGGAAGAACTTATCTGAAAACATCCTTGCCGTGAAAGTGTTGTTAACTTTGACGACAAGGTTATTCCTAGAAGACTGGGTAAAAGAGCCCCTCACAGGTGGTAACTGCATGTCGTGGGGAAAATAAGATATCACTGCCATTCTTCCACAGTCAGAATGCTCCATAATACAATCATTAAGAAAGGTTGGACCACGGAACGATTGTAACGACCCTGCTGGATCTTACAGTAGACTTAGTCTTATCCCATACCAGAGACCGGAAGGGTTACGGTTAGGCTAGTCAGGAAACTCTATCAAAGGGTTACCATGTAGACTAAGCAAATGGTAATGCTTAGACTGCGGACGAGAAAAGGTACATCGGGTAGGTAGGGAAGTC
This sequence comes from Tuber umbilicatum, assembly GCA_003313605.1. NCBI lineage: Eukaryota > Fungi > Ascomycota > Pezizomycetes > Pezizales > Tuberaceae > Tuber > Tuber umbilicatum. The sequence continues at coordinate 51,646 of QLOI01003235.1, read as the reverse complement.
CACGCTGCAAGTTCGGAAGATCTCCGAGAGTTCCGGCGAGTTACCCTACCTTAGGGAGTATAGTTACCCTACCTTGGCAAACAGGTTACCCAACTTTTGTATAGGAATTACCCTACCTTGAGCATAATAGGTTACGCGAAGTTTCGGGAAAAGTCATAGGATTGGTTGTTACGGAAGATTATATAGGAGGTTCGAATCTGGGCTCAATCGGGTAATCCGTTGTTGGGCTACAAACCGGAGAAAATCTTACCTTAGGCGAACATTGAGAAATCTGAGTCCAAAACCCCCCTCTCGCCCCGATGTACAGACAATGCGTCATGGGGCAACTATAGGGAAGTAGCTGGTTTACTAGTAAAAGCCTATGATTGAAGGCGGTGGTGTAATACCGTATATGTTGTCGCCGTCCTTCCGACCGGAAGCTGTTCGCACGATATACGAAGGGGCATGGGGCGATCGAATGGTTACACAAGAAGTGATTCTCGACTGCATACACCACTTATCCTTATAAGCCTACGGTGGTAGGTATGTAAGGTACACCGGAAGCACTGGAGGCCTCCTGTTAAGGGGTAGACCTTCGACTCCCGTATGTCTCCGAAAGACTGTGAGATATCTGAAGGTTGTTAGCGTGCTCTAGATCGTAGTAGTCTTGTCTTAATTGAGGTGTTTATCGTCAGTGGCTACAGGTAGCGCCTGTATATGCCAATGGCTTACGTGTCTCATCACGGGAGTCCGTAGACCAAGCTATCGTGTCGAAGACAGTAGAAGAAGCTAGACGTGTCAAACGTAATGGTTGTCTACGAGACTTGCATAGACGAATACCAATGGGACAGTGAGTTGGATATTAGACTAGCTTATCAGTAACCTGTTAGTTCGCCACTAACAGGACAGCGATATGAAGAGTTTTCTCCTGCAGTTGATTGCATGTATCAGGATACTGCATGAACACTTCACGTCGGATAATGAACTAGCAGAGCCGGCAAACATTCGGTGGAATGTTAGCCCGAGGCCTAGAGGAGATGGTGATGCTCGCGATGGTGGTGAGCTTAGGAGTGATGGAGAGGAGCTGGCAATATAATTCTACTTAAGTATATGCGAGACCTCTTCTCCTAAGACGATCATCTATCCTCCCGAGAACTTATTGTGTAAAGCTGCGGCTAAACGATATTTAGTTTCACAGTTAAGGTTTTCTCTCTTACATATGTGTTCTTCACTTTGCGTACGAAGAAAGCCTCCGTACGGCCGCATCCTTGGTATCCATCTTCCCACAGGGATCCCCAGTTACAACGATTCCTTTCTACAAGGATTTCAAGAATTCAAAACCAAGCCCCGAAACACACAGATATGGCATGGAGAATTATGGGGGAAGACGAAATCATGGGGCAAAGCTCAGATGATGATGCAGTTGACCAAGGTTCAGTTACAACCTCGGAACCACCACCGGTTCCTGGCAGTTACGTTCCACCCGGAAGCGGAACAGCTGTCGTACGGCTCACTTCTCGGGTTGCCAAAAGTCGATCACCCCTTAAGATAAGGGGATTGATACTACTAACCCCGCGGGGACTGACAAAACCGTCGCTCAGTTTCCGCGAAAGATACTCCATCCCACTCCAAGTACCTACAATTAAGGCCCGACGAACTACGAGAGACTACATAACCGAGCTTGACGCAATAATAGGACGCATAGACCGCAAGGCAATGGAAACCCAAGATTGGCACCATATTGCCTCCAAGACTCTCTCAAACTCTGAACAGAGCCTGGTGGCAGACTTGGAAGATGTTTGGGAAAGAGTTAACGAGGGAGAGGAACTAGTTGATAAGGAAGTAGAACATCTCCAGAAAAATCTAGAAATGGATACTACAGCACTTAGTAAAGCATGGGACCAGTCTGAGTTCAGACGAATGTCTGAAGAAAATAGCATTCTCAAGCAACAGGACCAACAACCAGAAGTAAGTCAGCAATTGAATAGCAACATAGGAACAACTGATGCACAATCACTCTCTAGAGACCTCTTATTGGAAAAGGAAGTTAATACTTTACAATCACAGCTTGATCAATTGGTAAGAGCATTAGCTACAAAAGGGGAAGAAAACGAGGACAAAAGAGCACAAATAGCAAGAAACCAGCATGTCAACAAAGAATTTGAAGCCCGGAAGGACGCAGAAATCCAGGAATAGAGAAGGCTGTTGGCCAATTTTTCGGCACAGGTTAACCAACGACCATCAGGTGCTGACACAGGAGACAGTAATCCACCTCAGGGCCCAGTACCTAAGGATAGCCCAAACTCTGAGGACAATCGAAAAGGAAAGGGAAAGGCCCCCCAGCAACGAGAGCCAGAAGTAGGGCCTGGTGGTGGTAGAAAAGGACCACCGCAGGGTCCAAGAGAGAACCCAGGGCATCCAGGTGACGACAAGGATGATCACGATAACTCATCAAGTAGTTCTACAAACATTGAAAGTTGTGGTAACCCTGATGAAAATTGACGTAGGTGGAAATAAAAATAGCACAGAGCCAGACATGGAATGAGGCCCAAGTAAAAGTTAGACCACGAACGAATGCAACTGCTTATAAAAGCAGTACGCAAAGGACTGGCCAGTGCTAAAAAGAAACACCCCACACCACTGCAAATTATCGCAGCAAAGGACTCCCAAAACATGAAAACTTTGTTACTCCAATGTGAAGATTTCTTCTAATGAAACCCACAACATTGGGAAAAACACATAGGATACAATATGCCATCAGTTGGACAATGAGGAAGAATCTCGCGCACTTCACAAATTGGTATCGATGGACCATGGCGGGCGACTTAGGCCATCAAGGATTAGAAGTGCAAATTCATTGGCAACCTTTCTGTCAGAAAATTACCAACCAAGATTCCAGCCCAGCAGCAGATAGTGAGGCACTACGGAATATAGATAAGGTTAAATACGAGGGGAAGGTTTCTACCCTTGTAATAAAGATGAAGAACCTTAACATCATGGTGCAAATAGCGGGTATTGTGTGATGAAGCAAGCGGGAAGAAAAGGTACCACTATGAATACTTCAATGACTACCATTAACAAAATACGATCTCAAGGAAGAATGGTTAGTTGGATTAAGAGAATGTGGTGAACGTTATGAAGAATGGAAGCTGGACCTATGAGTCTCTAAACAAGGAGACCAGGTCAAGACGACAAAAAGGAAGGACCGCGATGAGGAAAGTGGTAGAACAAAAACTGTAAAAAAGTGTAAGCAGTGCACCAAAGCAGAACGCGCAGAGTATAAGGCAAATAAACAAGAAGGTAGGCCCTAAACTCTAAATAAGGCTGAAAAATTGGGAAATACCATGGAATGGGAGAAAAGGCACTAATGCATTTCCCAAAACCTCAACGACGAAAGAAAGAAAAATATAGTGTGTTCAGGATGTGATTTGGCGAACCATGAATGGAAAACTAGCCCGAAGGAAGCACAAGTAACAGCCATCCAACGGGCTCCTTGTAAAGGTACACGAAAGTAGGATCGGAATGATCACCAACGCAATGAACGGCATCCCGGTGTTAATTTGGTCAATGGAAACTAACAAACTTCACAAAAGGCACCAGTTGTAACGGAGGCTCGCGGGGGGAAGATGGATCCCCAGCATGGGGCCGTACCGAAGCTTTCTTTGAACGCAAAGTGAAGAACAAATATGTGGGGGAGAAAACCTTAACAGGGAAACTTAATATCATTAAGCCACAGCTTCACTCAATAAGTTCTCGAGAGGATAGTTGATCGTCTTAGGAGAAGGGGTCTCGCGTATACTTAAGTAGAATTATATTGCCAGCTCCTCTCCATAACTCCTAAGCTCACCACCATCACGAGCATGGCCATCTCCTCTGGGCCTCAGGCAAACATTCTACCAAATGTCAGCCGGCTCTGCTAGTTCATTATCCGACGTGAAGTGTTCATACGGTATTCTGATACATGCAGTCAACTGCAGGAGAAAACACTTCATGTCGCTGTCCTGTTAGTGGCAAACTAACAGGTTACTGATAAGCTAGTCTTGAATTGAACTGACTGTGCCATTCCTATTTGTCTATGCAAGTCTCGTAGACAACCATTTAATGGTGCCATTACGTTCGACAAGTCTATCGTCCTTTACAATCTACGACATAATAGCATGATCTACAGACTCCTGTGATGAGACACTTAAGCAATTGGCTAATACTGGCGCTACCACTGGCTACTCATGATAAGCACCACAATCAAGATAAGACTACTACACTCTAGAGCTCGCTAACAACCTCCCAACATCTTACCGTCTTTCGGAGCCATACGGGAGTAGAAGGTCTACCACTTAACCGGAGGCCTTCCAGGCTTCCGGTATACCATACATACCTACCACCATAGGCTTGTAAGAATCAGTGGTGTATCCACACGAGAATGACTTCTCGTGTAACCACTCGGTCACCCCATGCCCACTCATGAATCCTGCGAACAGCTTACGGTTGGAAGGACGACGACCATGTATACCGGATTATGCCGCCATCTTCAATCATCAGCTTTTACTAGTAAACCAGCAACTTCCCTGCGGTTGGCCCACGACGCATTGTCTGTACATCGGGGCCAGAGGGGGGTGTTGGACTCAGATTTCTCAATGTTCACCAAAGGTGAGATTCTTTTCGGTTCGTAGCCCAACAACAGATTACCCGATTGAGGCCAGATTCGAACCTCCCTTATAATCTTGCGTAACAAATAATCCTATGACTTTTCCCGTAACTTCGCGTAACCTTTTACGCTCCAGGTAGGGTAACTCCTATCCAAAAGTAGGGTAACCTCTTTGCCAATGTTAGGTAACTACACTCTCTAAGGTAGGGTAACTAACTGCCTTAGGTAGGGTAACTCGCCGGAACTCTGGGAGACCTTCCAAACTTGTATCGTAGACTTTGCCTACCTACCCTATATACCTTTTCTCGTTCGTAGTCTAAGCATTACCATTTGCTTAGTCCACGTGGTCACCCTTTGATAGAGTTACTTGACTAGCCTAACCGTATCCCTTCCGGGGTCTTGCATGGGATAAGACTAAGTCTACTGTAAGATCCAGCTGGGTCGCTACACTAGTCGCGAGGATCGAAAGGCCCACACGGGTTTGTAACCACCATTCGGATCATGAAATGGAAGACGAAAGGAATAGGGCACCAACGGCGACGGCGATCGGGTTCGTATGAACTCAGGACAAGGCTCTAGACTTGCACCTCAAGGATACAGTCTCCCAGGAATTGATTTAGCGGTACCAACGTATGAATTCTATGACGGATATGTTCTCATGAAATGAGGTTGGAGAAGAATCGCGGGAAGGATAGAACATGGTAATCGGCCAGCCCTATTGTTACCGGTAACCAACTCGGAGCTGACTAGAGCCAGGTTATGCATTTTAAGTGTACGATAATGGAGTCCTGTCCGGAACGCATCATGATTTCATTGCTAATACTAGTTTGGCTAAAACTACTAAGAGTACGAAGTTTATTTAATGACTTGTTATATTGCTAAGATCTCTTCTCTGTTACTGTCTCTTCTAATAGCGGGGGAGGAACTCTAATATTTATATCCCGGGTGAGTTTCCACGGCCGGTACATCTGATACCTATACAAACTAAGAACCTTCGCAACAAGTAGTAGTCATTCATTTTAGCAATCATAAGTGCGAATACTCTGAGACCCTGAATAATTTCTGACTTCGGGTCATTTTGCATTATTTTACTTCGTCTTCGTGAGAGTGTGCGAGACGCCGCCAGTGACAAGCAATTGATGCCTTTGCCATATGAACTTTAGTCTGAGTATGCCGCCCTAATGCGAACATACCTGTAGTTCCTCTGTCATTGAGGTGATCAGTCTCAATTTCAGACAATGGTGACAACAAAGAGGCATGACCGCATTATCTTTATGTAGAGTTGGTAGGCTTAGTGCTACATCGCTTCTTTGATTTGCCTAGCGAGAATGGGCTTGCAGCTACATCTCCTTAAGTCCTGTATGTTTTTAGCAGACCTATGACTCAATTGTAGCCGGTCAACATAAGGCATTATTGGTTTCTGATTTCGTAGGCTTTTCCGCTCCCGCAGATATCTTATGTATCATATACTGGATTCCAGTTGTATGAGCTGTGCACACTACCCCTGTCCTGTATCCTGCGAACAGCTTCCGGTCAGACGGACGGCGACGACGTATACAGTATTATGGGGATGCTGCCAATTTCGCGAATTTTGCTGGCAACTAGCAACTTCACACCATACCGCAAACGACTTCCAGCCCCTATATCGGAGCCAGAGAGGGGTGTAGGAATTTCATATGCCTAACACAAGCTCCCTCCTTCACTAGCTCGTCGCGAGTCTTTTAAGTCTCCTTCTTTTCCTTTTTAGAACTCAGCACTGTAGGGTGAAAAACCTTCCGCGTTTACTCGGCCACTGTAGGAAAACCTTTCGCACTATTCTACCTCTGCCCTACTTGGCATTTCCGGATTATCCCTATGAAAACTTTCCACCAACTGCTGAGCATGGTCCATACACTCCGTTGGTTCCCAGGTGTTCTCATCCTCCGAACAACCTTTCCATTTCACAAAATACCTTAGTTCAGGCATCCGAACATTTAGACCGCGAACCTTTCTAGTGTTTGTGATTATTTCACTCTTCACTATTTTCTCAACCTCCCATTCCAAATCTCCCTCGATTTCCACAAGGGCCCGTGGGGGTTGCTCACGTCCAGCACAAACGGATGCTCGGTAAGGTTCCAGTAATTATACATGAAATACCGGATGAATATGCAAACGGTCAGCAATATTTAATTTGCAGGATGACTGGCCTCTTTTCTCCATAATCTCGAACGGTCCGTAAAGTTTAGGACTTAACTTTTTAGATGGCCGTTGGGAGCGGATGTTTTTTGTGCTTAACATCATATCACCAATTTTGATGTCTCGTTGTTCCGTCGCCTTTTTATCATAAAATTTTCTCAAGGCTTCCCTGATATGTTCCAAGGTCTTTGCTGCTTTTTGGTGTATCTTGTTCATCCAATGTGCGTATATCGTGGCTCCTTGGTTTTGAGCTTCTCTTTCCTTCATCCATTCTGTCTGTGGGTGGAAACAGTAGTTTGCCAATAATGGCGACATTTTATTTGCATTGGTGGCTGAGTTATTGTATGCGTGTTCCGCTAATGGGAGCAGTTGATACCAATCGTCCTCATCGTAGTTGGTAAAATTTCGCAGGTTACCTTCCAGTACTTGGTTGGTTCTCTAAGTTTGTCCGTCAGTTGGTGGGTGGTACCCGGTCGACATTTTTCGCTATATTCCCCGCTGCTTACACAGTGATTCCCAGAATTCTCCGGAAAATTTTTCGTCCATGTCTGTTACTCTCCCGGTTGGCAAGCCCAGTAGTTTCCATACTTCCTGTAGGAAGGATTTGGCCACATCTTTGGCTGTCGCATTTTCGTGTTGGCCCATATAATGGGCCATTTTGGTGAATCGGTCTACTACAACCTTAATTTGTGTTTGTCCTTGTGATTCTGGTAGGTGTGTTATAAAATTGGTGGATATTGACGCCCAAGCTGCGTAAGGAACTTGTAGAGGTTGTAACAACCCATACCTAGTGTATCGTGGAGATTTATTGTGTTGGCATTCATCACATGAGCGTACGTAGTCATTTATGTACTTTGCTAACCCTTTCCAATAAAAATCTTGCGTGATTACTTGCAGGGTCTTTTCCAGTCCGAAATTCCCTGCTAGCTTAGAATCATGACATCCTTTTGCGACTAGGGTTCGCAGTTCTTCGTTGTCGGGTATGTGAAGTCGGTTTTTGTAGTATAGGAACCCCTTGACTGTTTTCCATTGTTTTGGTAACGTCTTCCCGCCTCGTTTGAAAGCTTCCAACTCCCTTTTTTGTCCCTTCCATTCTTCTTCTTACTCCGCAGCAACTAAGACTTGGTCGAGAAATTCGGTAGCCAATACCTTCATTTCTATCTGTGCTAGGGTGGAGTTTAACATCAAGACTATTTCCTGTCTTGACTGGTGGTGGTGTAGTTCGTCCAATCTATCCAAATATTTAAAAGTTGCTGTATTGGCTTGCGGTATACTTTTCGTTGTCCTAGTTGTTTCTTTTCTCTTAGTCCGCCAATACGAAGCACCATTTCATAATATTATTCTGTAGAATTTTTTCTTCGTTCTGGTATCTTTTTGTATTGCATACTAGATTCCAGTTCTAAGAACAGAGCGCACTACCCCTCTCATATATCTTGCTAACAGCTTCCGGTCGGATGGACGGCGACGACATATACAGTGTTATGAGGATGCGGCCAATTATGCGAATTGTGCAGGTAACTAGCAACTTCATACCGTACTGCAAGCGACGTCCGGGCCCTACATCGAGGCCAGAGGGGGGTGTTGGAATTGCATATGCCTAACACGAGATCCCTCCTCCACAAGCTCGTCACGAGTACTTTAATTTTGCTTTGTACTTCCTAGAACTCAGCCCTGTAGGATAAAAAACCTCCCGCATTTACTTGGCCACATGAGGAAAACCTTTCGTCAGATTATACACCTACCCTAGCTGGCATTACCGTATTTTCTTTATAAAAGCTTTTCCCCCAACCCCTGAGCATGGTCCATACTATCCGGTGGTTCACAGGTGTTCTCATCCTCCAAACAACCATTCCATTTCACAAAATACCCCAGTTCACGCATCCAAACATTTTGTCCACTAACCCTTCTAGAGTATGGGATCATTTCCCCCTTCACCAATTTTTCAACCTCCTATTCCAAATCTCACTCGCTTTTCGGAGGGGCTTGTGGGGGTTGCTCTCGTCTCACACGAATGGACGCTGGGTAAGGTTCCAGTAATGATACATGAAGTACTGGCTGAATATGCCAATGGGCGCCCATTTTTAATTTGTAGTATGAATGGCCTCTTTTCTCCAAAATCTCGAACGGTCCATAAAGTTTAGGACTTAACTTTTTAGATGGTTGTTTGGAGCGGATGCTTTTCACGTTTAACATCACCTTATCACCAATTTTGATGTCTCGTTGTTCCATCACCTTTTTATTATAATATTTTCTCATGGCTTCCCTGGTACATTCCAAGGTGATGGGTGCTTTTTGGTGTATCGTTTTCATCCAAGGTGCGTATATCGTGGCTCCCGAATTTTGAGCTTCTCTTTCCTTCATCCATTCTGTTTGTGGGTGGAAACCATAGTTTGCGAAGAATAGCGACCGTTTATATGCGTATCTGGCTGAGTTGTTATATGCGTGTTCCGCCAATGGGAGCAGTTGATACCAATCATCCTGATCTTCGTTGCACAGATTTTGCAGGTAACCTTCCAGCACTTGGTTGGACCTCGCGGTTTGTCCGTCAGTTTGTCGGTGGTATGTGGTTGACATTTTTCGCTTTATTCCCCCCTGCTTATACAGTGATTCCCTGAATTCTTGGGAAAACTTTGCGTCCATGTCCGGTACTATCTCGGTTGGCAATCCGGGTAGTTTCCATACTTCCTGTAGGACAGATTTGGCTACATCTTTCGCCGTCGCATCTTCGTGATGACCCATGAAATGAGCCATTTTGGTGAATCGGTCTACTACGACCATAATTTCTGCGTGTCCTTGTTACTACGGTAGATGTGTTATAAGATCGGCAGATATTGACGCCCAAGCCATATAAGGGACTTGTAGAGGTTGTAACAACCCATACCTAGCCTGTCGAGTAGATTTATTATGTTGGGATTCGTCAAATAATCGTATGTTGTCATTTATCCAGTTGGCCAACCCTTTCTAATAAAATTCTCGCGCGATGATTGCAGGGGATTTTTCCTGTCCAAAATGTCCTGCCACCTTACAATCAGGGCATCCTTTTGTGACTACTGTTCCCAGTTCTTCGTTGTCTGGTACATAAAGTCGGTTTTTATAGTATAGGAACCCCTTCACTGTTTTCCATTGTTCTAGTAACGTCTTCCCCTCTCGTTCCAAAACTTTCAACTCCCTTTTTTACTCTTTCCATTCTTCGTCTTGCTCGGCAGCAACTAAGACTTGGCTGAGAAATTCAATAGCTATTACCTTCATTTCTATCCATGCTAGAGTGGAGTTCGACATCAAACTATTTCCTTTCTTGACTGGGAGTTGTGTAGTTCGTTCAATTTATCGAAATATTTATTAGTTTCAGTATCAGCTTGCAGTATACTTTTCGTAGTCATGGTTGTTTCATTTGTTATTATTCGAGTTGGAATGAAATCGGTGCTTCCGAACCCTTTTACTGCGCGCTTTTTTGATCTAACTCCTCGACTTCCATCAATTCGGAGTTGTCGATTTGACTTACTATTAGTTGCGCTATGTGGTCACCCTTGCGTATTTGATAGTCCTTGGAACTATGGTTTCGTAATGGTACCTGGAGTTCGCTTGTATAATCAGCATCAATGACTCCAGCTCCAACCTCAATTTCATTCTTACTCACTAGTCCACTGCGAGACGCGATTCTTCGGTATGATCCTCGTAGTAGATTGATAGCTAATTCCGTGTCAAGTAGTAGCTGTCCCTTTACAGGAAGTGGGGCATCATTTAATCCATAGAGGTTGTGACAGGCCGCCATTCGTGATCCCTTGGTTGGTATTATAGCCACTTTGCTTAATTTTTCGCTACATATGTTGCGGATCCTCGGTAATTTCTCCTCTATTTCTATCCCTTCATCCTCGTCGCTCTCAGCTGATGTCTAAAGATTTGAAAAGATTCTGGCTTTAAAATAGACCGTTGGCTATGCGCAGCTCCCTTCTCTAGGCGGTACTCCGGCCCTCTACTTAAGGAATCAGGCTTTCCTCCTCTTGCACCTGGTCAGTATACAATTTTGAAATTATATTCTGCTAGCGCTTGTGCTCAACGGATCTGCCTTCCATTCCATTATTTTATGCTTGGAAAATGTTGTATGTTTCGGTGTTCCGTATAAACTGTAACAGGTTTTTTGGTACCTGGAAGGTAATGTCCCATTCCGTGAATGTTTGCATTATTGCTAGTAATTCTTTATCATGAATCTAGTATTTACATTCTGGGGAGTTTAATTTTTGTGAATGGAACACCACCGGATGGAGGTTCTTGTCGTGAAATTGTGACTGAACGGAAGCATGGGTGAAATTGCTTGCATCCATTTCGACTACTGTGGCGAGCCTCGGGTGAAAATGACCGAGTATGCGTGTGTTAAGGAATTTTTCCTTCAAGATTTCCAGAGGCGTGTTTTGTTCAGTACCCCTGTTAATGTTTTTTGGGTCATCTTTTAAGATTTCCATGGTAGGCTTGCAAATCGTGGAGAAGTTTTGAATGAAGCGTCGATAAAAATTATCAAATCCCATAAAAACTTTTTACTTCCTTAACCGAAATGGGCCCCTTCCATTCTCTTATGAACTTGACTTTCATTTTGCTCATTTCCACTACTTCGGTATTGACGATGTCAGCCCGAAATTCAACATCTTTGACATGGAATACTGATCTTTCTAGGTTAACAGCTTGCTGGTTCTCTTTCAGTTTCTGCAGAACCTTTTTAATCTGTTGAATATGGTCTTTTTCGTTTTCTAAAAAAATCAGGATGTTGTCTAACTAGACAACAATGCCTTGGTCCAACAAATTCCCGCAGTATTTCATGCATCATTGATTGGAAAGTAGCGGGCGCGTTAAGTAATCTGAAATCCATTACCACGTACTCGTAGTGGCCATGACAGCATCGGAACGCGGTTTCCCATTTGTCTCCTTCGTCCATTCGTACCAAATAGTATCCCTTTTTAAGGTCTATCTGGGAGAAAATCAGGGATCCTTCCACTTGGTCTCTGAACTCTCTCATGATAGGTATCGGGTATCTGTCTGCAATGGTAACTGAAGTGAAGCCTCGGTAATCGACGACTAGTCATAGTTTACCATCCCCTTTTCGGATCAAAAGAAAAGTAGCGCCGGCAGGTGATTGACTTGGTAGGATTTTCCCTTGTTATAGCATTTCATCCAAGTACTTCCTAAGTTCAGTTAGTTGCATTGCTGATGATGGGTAAATTGGGCCTCAAGGCAGTTCTTCCCCATCCTTAATTCTGATGGCATGATCCCCTTTTCTTCTTAGAGGCATTTGGGTACCAACTTCCCCCTTGAATAGGTGAACATAATCGTGGCATTGTAACGGAATTTTATGTATGATGTTCTCGACTAGTTTCTCCTTGCAATGTATTCGTCCTATGACTTGCGCATTTTGATCCAAGACTACAGTCTCGTCATACTACCACATATCCCCCACTCCTTCATTGATTTCATGGTCCGGACCGGTTATTTCGGCAAAGTACCAATTTTCTGGTTTTTCAATATTCGTCAAGTCGGGTTCCTTACACCAACCAAAGGGAATAATAAGGTCCTAGTGTCCAGCATTTGCAATTTCACTGAAGATTTCCGATTGGTAGGAGTTAGTCCTGATCTTTGACCAAATTAGGCAAGTAAAATGTTTTCCTCCACTTTCAGTGGCTGAGCCATCGAATCCTAAAAATTCTATAGGATATTATCTTATTTAATAGGGAATATCGTATTCTCTTACAAGACGAGCGTTGATTAGAAAGATATTAGAACCAGAATCTAATAATACGCGAACCGGGACTCTTTCACCTTCTGTTTCGATGTGTGCGATAACTTCTAAGAAGTGGTATCGTCTTGGTCATGGTATTCTAGCTTACTTCCAGAATCTGACGAATGTTGTTAGGCAGATGCAAATCCAACACCCCCCTCTGACCCCGATGTAGGGCCCGGACGTCGCCTGCAGTGCGGTATGAAGTTGCTAGTTACCAGCACAATCCGCATAATTGGCAGCATCCTAATTACACCTTATTGGTCGTCGGCATCCCTCCGACCGGAAGCTGTTCGCAGGATATGTGAGAGGGGTGGTGTGCTCTGCTCATACAACTGGAATCCAGTATATGATACAACTGATATCTGTGTGAGTGGAAATGCCTGCTGAACGGGAAAACAATAATACTTCACGTTGGTCAACTACAATTAAGTCAGAGGGCTACAAACTGGAGGGGAGTTATAGAGACGTAGCTGCTAGCCCATTCTCGCTAGGCGAATCCAGGAAGCGATGAGGCACCAAGCCTACCAACTCAACGTAAAGATAATGCAGTCATGCCTCTGTGCTGTCACCGTTGTCTAAAATTGAGACTGATCACCTCTATGACAGAGAAACAATTGCTGTGTTCGCCTTTGGGCGGCATACTCAGAATAAAGTTCGTATAGCATGGGCATCATTTTCTTCTGACTGGTGGAGTCTCGCACACCCTCAGGAAGACGTAGTAAAATAACCCAAAAGACCAGAAGTGTGGAATTGTTCAGGGTCTACGAGTGTTCGCACTCTAGTTTGATAAGAAGAAAGGCTACCAGTTGTGGCGAAGATACTTAGCTAGTATAGGTATTAGATGTACCGGCCGCGGGAACTCACGCGGGATATGAATAAAAGAGTTCCTCCCGAGCTATTAGAACAGACAGCAACGGAGAAAAAATCTTATCAATCTAAGAATTTATTATCTATACTTTAGACTCTTAGTGGTTTTAGGGAAACACATATTAGAGATAAAATCACGAAGCCTTCCTGACACTACTCCGTTATCGAACACTTAACGCTTAACCTTACTCCACTGACCTCCCAGTTGGTAACCTGTAACAAACGTGTTGGCCTTTCGTTTTTCAGACATTTTGTGGATGTTTGATACCATGCCCGCATAGTTTCAGTCAATCAAACCTCCCTACCCAAACTAGTTGCTGTTAGCCTTTTCCTCAATAGGGTTCTTATTTTGGTTCTCCTGGCTTTCCACCAACACTTGCGGAGAGAGCGAGCAGTTATTGGGTTGCGTGCCCTCATTTTCATCGACAACCTTTTGGTCATCGGGCAGCCCACTACTAGCAGTCTTTACCCCTTGCCGCAGGGTTCCCTCTCATCCTGCCTTTTCAACCTGCAGGTCCTCTCTGGAGGGTATCCACGATCATCCAGATACATATATAGTATTACCAGCAGGTTCATAGGGCTGGCCGATTCCCATGTTCAATCCGTCCCGCGCTTGTTCTCCACCCTCATTTCATGTGATTATATCAGTCACAGAATTTATAAGTCGGTACTGTTGAATCAATTTAAGGGAGACTGTACTCCGCCGATGCAAGTCTAGAGCCTTGTCTCGAGTGCATCCGATGATGGCTCTTGAGTGAAGTATCCCTCGTTACTCCCACGGTCATCTCCCCCGCCCCTGCTGACTCTCCCTAATATGATTTCTACAGATCTCGTTTTAATCCCAAGTTGGTCCTTATCGTAGACCTTTGAGTTTCCTGAAACACGGGTCCGACCACCATCAATTAATTTCCCCCATCAATGTGTCGGGTGTCCGTACCAGCGGTAGGTGGGAGAGGTGTGCGTCGCATCAATTCTTTGATTCCTGTCGACCTGCGTGCCTATTTGAGCACCGTCACATATACTACCTGATCGCCGTTGCCGTTGTTTTTGAATTTCCTTAGTCCTCCATTTCATGATCTGAAAGGTTCCCCCAAACCAATGTAGGCCTTTCGATCAGGGTGACTTGTGCCTTTTGTAGGGGCGGTTGTTTTTCATCAACCAAATTCACTGGTGGACCTCCATTATTTCGTTGGTGATCATTGCGATCCTCCTTAAGAGTACCTTTTCCAAGGAGCCCGTTGGATTGCCGTTACTTGCACATCCTTTCGGCAAGTTTTCCATTGGTGATTCGTTAACCCACATCATGTACACCCTATCATTTTCTTTCTCTCGTCGCTGACATTTTGCGGAATGCCCTTGTACATCATTTCCTATTCCTTGGGGTTTCCCCTTTTTTCAAACTTATTCAATATGGAGGTCCTACCATCTTGTTTAGCCGCCTGATATGCTGCGCGCTCTACCGTGGTATATTGCTTAGGCTCTTAGGAGATTTTGGTTCCACTCTTTTCCTCATGGTGGTCCTTTCTTTTTGTCGTTTTTACGTGGCTTTCTCTTGTGGAGAATCGTTGATCCAATCTCTATTCTTTATAGCGTTCACCATATTGCCTTAACGCACTTACCCATTCTTTATCAAGGTCGTATTTTTTCCAGGATAATCGTTCCAATATTTATAGTGGTACCTTTTCTTCCAACATTCTTCCCCACACAATACCGGTTAATTGCGCTTTGATGTTGAGCTTCTCCACTTTTAATAAGAGGGTGGAAATCTTTGCCTTGTATTTAATCTTATCCAAATCTCGTAGTACTTCTCAGTCCTCTGCGGTACTAGTATAACGATTGATTATTTCTTAATAAAATCGTTGCCAATGAACGAGTCCTTCAACCTTTTTATAGGCTAGTACACCAGTCATAGCGCATCGATACCAGCTCATGGAATGCGCAAGATTTTCTCCTTTCGTCCGACTAATTGCATATTGTACCCTATGCAGGTGTTTTTCCCATTGTTGTGGCTTTCGTTGGAAATAAACTTCACCTTGGAGTAGCCATGTTTTCACGTTTTGGTTTTCCTTTGCTACAAAGATTTGCAGTTGTGCCGCGTCTTTCCTTTTGGCAATGGGCTAACCATTACATACTGCTTCTATAGGTAGTTCCATTCGATCATAGTCCAGGTCTTCTTTTGGCGTCATTGCGCGCCTGGCTTGTTGTTACATTCGTTTCCACCTTCGTCGGTCTCTATCAGGGTCTTCGTAGCTTTCGCTGTCGGAAGAACTACTTGACGAAATATCGTCATCATCATTGTCGTCACCTGGATGCCCTGGATTATCTCTTGGACCAGGCAGCAGTCATTGTCCGCAACCACTAGGCCCTGCTTCTGCCTCTTGTCGTTGCAGAGCTCTTTGGTTTCCTTTTTGATTCTCTTGCGAATTTTGGCTGTCCTTAGGTGCAGGGATCTGAGGCGGACTGCTTCCTCCGTGGTCAGGACCTGATGGTCGCTGATTAACCCGCGCTGACAAATCGTCCAGTAGTGTTTTCAATTGCCAGATTTCAACATCCTTCCGGGCTGCGAATTTCTTATTGGCACGCTGGTTCCGTGCTATTTGTGCTCTTACGTCCTCCTTTTCCTCCCTTTGCGTAGCTAGCCCCCCTCAACAATTCGTCACGCTGTACTTGTAAGGTATTGACTACCATTTCCAATATGAGGTCTGGGGCGAGCGATTGTGCATCAGTTGTCCCTATGTTGCCATGCAATTGTGGACTAACGTCTTGTTACCGCTACTGCTGCTGCCGAATCTTATTTTCTTCGCTTATTTGTCTTAACTCGGACTGGTCCCATGCTTTATCTAGCCCTGAAGTAACCATTTCTAGGTTCGTCTGGAGATTTTCTACCTCTTCATCGACTGGATCCTCTCCTTCTTTAACTCTGTTCCGAACATCTTCCAAGTCTGCCACTGGGCATTGTTAGGAGTTTGAGAGAGTAATGAAGGCAATGTTTTATCAATCATGGGTTTTCTTTGCCGTCCGGTCAATACGTCCTATTACCAAGTCTAGCTGGGTTATGAAATCTCTCGCAGTTCGTTGGGCCTTAGCTTGTGGTCCTTGGAGTGCGGTAGAGTATCTTTCGAGGAAAGTGAGCGATGGTTTCGTTAGTCCTCTAGGGATTGGTTGTACCAAACCTCTCATCTTAGACTGTGATCACCTTTTGTCAAGCCTTGATGGGGGCCGCACGAGGAGGTTCCACTTCTACTTGGAACATAACTTCGAGGAACGGGTGGTGGTTCCGACATTGTAGTTGAAACTTGGTCAACTCCATCAACATCTAAGCTTTCTCAAATGAGTTTGTCTTCTCCCATAATCCTTAATGCCATATCCGAGTAAGTATCTGGGCATGTATTTGAATCGTCGATTTTGTGGTAGAAAGGGAATCATTCGGTAGTCGAACCGCCCCTTACGATTGTATCGTGCATGATTTTGACAGTAGACGGAATTATCCACCTCCTTAATCTTCTGGCCTATTCTGCGCAAGTGATATCCTATTTTTTTCACGACAGACGGTTACAACCCATGCGGGGCTCTTTTTCCCAGTGGTGTAGAATTTGTCTTATCGGCAAAGTTAAGAATAATTTCACAGAAGGGATGTTTCCAAATAAGTGACTTTTGTAATTGCACAGCCTGATAAGGTTTTCGCTGCCTGACCGTTTTGGAGCCTTTTTTCTTTTTTTAACAAAAGGAGATTCAATAGAACAAGCAAGTGTAAGGCGATCTTGCTTGTCTAGCTCCAAGTCGTCGTGATCGTTTTCATCCCTAGGCGTTGTTAAATAGCGGGGAAGTGATCCAGACACGTGAAGGAGTTTAGATACGTTCTGCGTAGCTGGTTTGTCTCATAAGATGAAGAACAAGTAATAACAAAGGATAATAGCAAGTATTGTCAAAATCAATTGACACAGTTTGTGTCAATTGTCCCTTTATGACACAGAGACTATTAATATAGTTTTACAGGTAACCAACTTGGAGCTCAGTAGAGTAAGGTTATGCGCTTCAATTGTCTGATAATGGAGTGGTGTCAGGAAGTCGTCACAATTTTATAGCTAATACTCGTTTCGCTAAAACTACTAACAGTGCGAATTGTAGGTTATAACCTGTTATAATGATAAGATCTCTTCTCCGTTGCTCACAGTTCTAATAGGTGGGGAGGAACGCTTATATTTATATCGCGCATGAGTTCCCGCGGCCGGTACATCTAATACCTATAATAACTAAGTACCTCTGCAACAACTAGTAGTCTTTCGTCTTATCATTCTTAAGTGCGAGCACTCGTAGACCCTCCATAATTCCACACTTTTGGTCAATTGGAATATTTTACTTCGTCTTCCTAAGAGTGTGAGAGACTCCGCCAGTCACAAGTATACGATGTCCTTGCCATATGAACTTCAGTCTGGGTATGCCACCTAAATGCGAACATACTAGTTATTTCTTTGGTATCGATGTGATCAGTCTCAATTTCAGACGACGGTGACAACACAGAGCCTTGACTGCATTATCTTGATGTAGAGTTGGTAGGCTTAGTGCTCCATCGCTTCTTTGATTTGCCTAGCGAGATTGGGCTTGCAGCAATGTCTCCTTAACTCCCGTCCATTCTTGCAGCTCTATGACTTAATTGTATTCGGTCAACGTGAAATGTTATTGTTTTCTGATTCATTAGGTGTTTCCATCCACGCAGCTATCATTCGTATCATATACTGGATTCCAGCTGTTTGAGCAGAGCACACTATCCCTCTCATATATCCTGTGAACAGCTTCAGGTCGGACGGACGGCGATGTCCTATACGGTGTTATGGCCATGCTGCCAATTTTGCCATTTTTGCTGGCAACTTGCCACTTCTCACCGTACTGCCGGCGAAGTCCGGGCCCTACATTGGGATAGAGGGGGGTGTTGGAATTGCATATGCCTAACATGATACCTCTCGCCTTGTTAAAGCCATACCAGCTGTTCGCATAAGTAAGATCACCTCATGGCCCACTGTCCCAAGATGGTGGATTAGTTTTTCAATTCAAATATACATCCATATTTTACTGACTAGGAATCAACTACAGCCGGTTCGAACTCCGGCTGCTCCTGCGTACGCCAGGTGTAACCAAGGAAATGTTAGCTAGGAGTGCTAAAATGTATGGCCATCATGACAGATAAACTTTGTGAGTTTAGGTACCTCTTTTCAGCAGCCGCGACTGTGACGGCACGTGTCAGATATTTTCTGTGTTTACCATCTGGGGCGTCACTAGTCGTTAGTTAACTAGTTAGGCGCCTGCCAGGCTGCATGATTAATATTCATACTTATTAAACGCGGAGCTAGTCTATACTTACTTCATCCTGTCAACTGGCGTTTGTGTCTTCTTTGGCTGAGCCATTTTTGGTGCGTGGGTGTTGGAGAGATATAAAGGGTGGCAAATAAACTTTAGAAGTAGGGGGGATGAATGTGCTCTGCATAGGCAGGTTTCGATAGGACTATGAAAATAAAAGAATGAGTAATGATATTGAAACTGCCTTCTAGGTGGGGGCAGATACGTTCCAGACGGGTCTGTTGCGTTCCCGATGTGGGGAGGATGGGTTCAACATGGGGGGCGATGGAGATGGCGGTAGATGGTAGGAAGGGGCGAGTGTGTGCAGAAAGATGTCTTATACCCCTTATGGCCGTTGCACTCACAGGTTGTCACCTGGGGGCTGTCTATTGCCGTTTGTGGTTTAGATACATGGGGTTGAGATGTCGTTGTAGAACATTCCACCTCTGATCAATTGACACCGAGTAGGGCCGGACTCAGGATCCCCCAGCGCTTATGACGTGTGGGGATCTGAAAATACTCGCACAGAATGTAGGTCTACCGTTTCAAACATGGTTGGCAATCTCCAGTATTAATTACTCTCCCAGATTGTATGTAGAAATTAGCTTTTAAGCCACAACTAGTTGTGTGACGCCAAGAGACGTACTATACGGCAATCGTGGTTTATGTAGGCACATGATCAAAAACTAACCCAACACTACCTCCACGATGTGCTAGGACGCTCTCTTCATGGCCCTAGGCCAGCTACTATCCCAGGGAACAGTGGTTATCTGGCAATGCAAGATACATGGGAGGAGTGGAGAGTTTGTTAAGATACGAAGGAAACACTAAGCCCGACTGATACAATCAAAAGGTAAAGTTTATAACGAATCTCACTATCGTGAAGAAAATCGCTAACACAAGTGACCTAGGCACACAAAACCATCACGTCGTGGACCAGTGTATTCTCATCAAGGTACCCAATGCACCACCTTTTCAACTTTACACCTAGACCATTTTTGACGTCTAAGGACGCGTGGTGCTTTGGTCCGTTGGTTTGATACTTGGGGGGAAGAAGTAAACCGGCGAGTCATTGTCAATTTGGGCTCGGCTTTACATTCAAAACGTTTTCAGTGTCGAATGAAGGGCTGCCCATCTGTCTGTCGCTTCAAGCAGGGGGTGGAGGACCTCAACCAGAAAAATGTTTATTCGGGAACCAGGTTTTCATTCCCAACAGCTGCGCTGAAGATTGAGCGTGTCCTTCAGTGTGTGATTTGACATCTGTGCCGCGAGACTGCCTGAATTTATTACCTCATCACCTCCGAATCGTTCACGCGCCTACCTGCCAAGGGCAGTGTGACTATCATTCCTGGGTGCTGACCGTGATCCCAACACTTATCACCTTTCTGAACCCTTTCCTTGTTCTGGCCCTTTTCAGCCGCGTCTCTGGCCCTGTCTCCGGCCCCTGCACGCCGTGCCCATGTCCAGATATGCATCTGATCAACCTGTGCAACTAGATGGTTCGCTACATCTTGTACAGCTTCTTTAGCGAGATATGGACGCCACCCTAATTCTGGACTGTTCGGTGTTAAGTCGTCTTCATCGCCGTAATCATATATCAGGAGATATAGTGTGTCTTGTAGAACTGGATTAGAGAGCAGCCAGGTTCGCAGTGATTCATCGTTTACAATCCAAATTGTCTCGGACTAGGTGCACGATACGTTGGGATGATGGATGAGCGACCGACATCCGTCACCAGTGGCATGTAGGATATAGCCAATTGGGCGAAAAGGTACCCATCTCAACTCATGGCGCATAATCCACAGACATCATAGTAATTCAATTCACTTAATCGTATCCCGGAGGTATGTGGTGCGCACCAATTATGCTGTTGATAGTTCTGGCAATCAGGCAAATTCGCTCCTGCGATGTTTGGTGCACCAGGGTAACATATTGATGGTACGAACCAAGCGACAAGCATCGCACAGCGGTGTCCAAGCAGTGCTGCCCAATCAAAATCTTCTTTGTACGCAAATGAAAACTTGAATCCAACAGCTTGTAGGGAATGGGACCAACCTGTTTGAACATTTCATTTGCGACCGAGTGCCTATGCAAGTGCTTGAGCAACATTCTCCCCACCCACTGGTGCAGCGGGTTCCGCATTCTGGTCGCCTCCCTAGCCAACCTCAGCAAGTTGTTTGGCGTTCTAGTTGCCGCCCTGGTCAGCCTCAGCAGGTTGTTCGGCGTTCTAGTCATCTCCCTGGTCGTCCTTGGCAGATGGTTCAGCGTTCTGGCCCCCATCCTGGTTACTCTCTGCAGCTGGCTCACCATTTTCGTCGCGGACCTCGTTGTGCTTAGCAGCCGCATCCCTCGCGGGCACATCAGGCCTTTGACCAGGGACTCTCGCAGTATTCATGGTCCACCGTACTGGCCCAATTGGGGGCTATAACATCCCTCTAATCGCAATCTGCGCTAGAGCAATTGCGCCGGCATCTTTCGCTGCAGGATGGCTTAGAAGACTAGAACTAAACTAGATTCGGCAGTCTCTAATGAGACCCACGATGGCCAGGTCGACTTCCCGAATCCTGGTGCCCTTGTTACCAGGGTCGGCTCTTACTAGGGCATTGCATGCAGGGCGCAATCACCTCTTCCCATGGACGATCTCGAGGACCTCGGCGCTCAGGAGCACATCTTGTGGATTAAAGCCTCTTGCTGACGTTGGAGCTAAAGCAGCCGCTCGCCACGTCTCATAGAGCTTGGCATCATACCCCGCGAAGTATAGGATAGTCTTGGACTGGTGAATCCCTTGGCCACTTGCAATCAAATTGTCAAAATTTGCGTCAAAACTAATATGTGGAAGGTAGTATGCCTGTTCTGCCGGAGCTTAAGCCTTCACTCCCTGTTTGCCTTTCTCTTCCTTTTTGCCATTCAGTGGGTTGACGTACTGCAGGTTTTTGTTATTATGGACCTTGTCGTCTGAATCGATGTAAAAGTTGGTATTGTGAGCGTTTTGTAAGTAGCGTCGGAACCGATACGGATGTTGATATTGTAGGAGTTGGGTAAGCAGTGGGTATTATTTTGGTATGAGACTCCTTCAATCAAGATCTAGTCATTTAATATATCGGAGTTCCTGACTTGCTAGATATCTTGAATATTTTGCAAGAACTTTTCAAAATTGGGGCGCCGAGGTAGCGACCCCGCTGGATCTTGCAGTAGACTTACTCTTATGCCATACCTGAGCCCGGAAGAGTTATGGTTAGGCAGGTCTAATAATTCTGCCAAAGGGTTAACATGTGGACAAAGCAAAGGGTAATGCTTAGACGGCGAACTAGAAACGTATACCGGGTAGGTAGGAGAAGTCTACGTTGCGAGTTTGAAAGGTCTCCAAGAACTCCGGCGTGTTACCGTACCTGCAGGAGTATAGTTACCCGACCTTGGCAAAGTGGTTACCCTTCTTTTGGATAGGAGTTACCCTACCTTGGCAAAGTGGTTACCCTTCTTTTGGATAGGAGTTACCCTACCTTGGCAAAGTGGTTACCCTTCTTTTGGATAGGAGTTACCCTACCTTGAGCGTAAAAGGTTGTGCGAAGTTTTCGGGAAAAGTCATCGTAATGTTTGTTACACGTGATTATATAGGAGGTTCGAATATGTGCTCAATTGGGTAACCTGTTGCTGAGCTATGAACTGGACAAAATCACACCTCGTGTGAACATATGAAAATGTGAGTCAACACGCCACTCTGGCCCTGATGTACAGACAACGCATCATTGGCGAAATGAAGGGTTATTGTGGGTTTACTATGAAAAGCCTATGATTGAAGACGGCATCGTAATACCGTGTACATCGTCACTGTCCCGCTGACGGGAAGCTGTACGTAGCATCTATGAGCAGGCATGGGGTGATCGAATGGTTACAAGAAAGATTCTTCTTGATTGCATATGCCACTAATACGAACTAGCCTACTGTGGTAGGATATGAGGTATACCGGAAGCAGGGATGGTCTCCGGATAAGTGGTAAACCTTCAACTCCCGTATGTTCCCGAAACACTGTAAGATGTCTAGAGGTAGTTAGCGAACTTTAGATTGTAGTAGTCTTGTCTTGGTAGGTGTACATAACATCAATGGCTGCAGGTAGCACCCATATAAGCTAATGGCTTAAGTACCTCATCGCTGGAGTCTGTAGACTATGCTATTGTGTCGAAGACAGTATAAGCCAAGCGACTTGCAGGACGCAGGGGTACCATTGAATGACAGTCTACAGTACTTGCATAGACGAATACGTATGGGACAGTGGGTTCAATATTAGACTACCTTATTAGTAACCTGTTAGTTCACCACTAACAGAACAAGATGTGAAGAGTTTTCTCCTGCAGCTGAATGCATGTATCAGGATACAGCATGAACACTTCATATTGGATAATGAACTAGCAGAGCCGGCTGACATTCGGCAGAATGTTAGCCCGAGGCCCGGAGGATATGTGCATGCTCACAATGATCTTGAGGTTAGGAGTGATGTAAAGGAGCGGGCAATATAATTCTACTCAAGGATATGCGAGACCTCATCTCCTAAGAAGATCAACTATCCTCTCGAGAACCTATTGAGTAAAGCTGCGGCTTAACGATATTATGTTTTACAGTTAAGGTTTTCTCTCTTACATATTTGTTCCCCATTCTGTGTACAAAGAAAGCTTCAGTACAGCGGCATCTTTGGGATCCATCTTCCCACCAGGAGCACCAGTTACAGTCAAACATGTTCGGGGCCATTATAAGATGTAAGTTGCGAAATAGAACCGCAGATACACACCAACACAGAAACTGGATCACATATATTTGAGCGTGGATGAATCCTGGTATCCGGAAGGAAACACAGTTGATCTCACTTGATGTATTAGTGCCATGCGCTTAACCTCAACGACTATCATATTCACTAAACCGATCAGCATCCCAAATGCTTGGCCCCACATCACGTTAACATATGCAAACGCAAACATCACTCATCCCACAGTACACCAAGGATTCTGAAAACTTACTTATCCAAATCCGGCAATGTCAACCAAATGTTCATTTTGTAGCCGCAAATACTTGCGTGCGAATCCGTACGAGAAACACCTACTAATGGCACAGGCAGATTTGTACGATCTGCTCGCATGTTGCGGACAACGTCCTCCTCACGGTAATCTTACTAACCACAGGGAACTAAATCTATTACCCCATGCAGCGGAGGCCCATGAAAGGCATCATGCCGAATCCAACTATGAATCAGACCCGGATCCTAGCAGTTACCAACCCAACACAATAAGTGAGGTTGCACCCAAGTCTGATCTGGATGAGCCGAATATTATCACAACGTCATTGGCACCTGGTGAACCATCCCACTATTCAGGTGCGGGGGAATCGATTGGGAACGTGAAGGGGTTTTATGAAGAATACAGAAATCTGTGCGAGGACCCGTGGGCACCATTTACCAATGAGCTTGGTTTCAAACTGGCATCTTGGTTCATCGGAGGCAAGGTATCTTGGGGACAGATCAAGGAATATTTTGCAAGTGGCCTCCATAATTCCGCTGACCTTGGCTATCACACAATACATACAGCGGAGAAAGACTTCCACGAGTTGGATCCATATGGCTCCTGTCTACGACAGTTCGAGTGCCAACTGGACGACAAAGCGTGAATCTTGCCTTTCTTCTACGGCGACATTCTAGAGTGTGTTCGGTATTTCCTCTGTCAGATCTTGTACCCAGATGATTTTGTTTTCTCACCTCGACGTGAATACAATCGTCATGGTAAGGGTATATGCAGAAATGTATATGGCAGACTGGTGGTGGGACGTTCAAGTATAGCACCAAATAGCTTATCTACTCCTCGCTGACGAAAACAGATGCTAAGTGATGGTAGGAAACACTTCCGCATTGTGCGACAGTGGTCCTAATTATTGGAATATTAGACCAGACGCACCTCACCAACTCCCTTGGCGACAAGAAGGGGGGCCCGGTGTTTGTTATCATTGGGAATCTCCCGTCGTCCAACCCTAATAGACCAGGGTTGATGGCAGTGCTCCTTCTTCCTCTCTTACCTGTCCCGCCCAAACTCCCTCAGTCCTCTTCTGCAAACAATAGCTCGTGGGAAATCAATCCCGACACACTACATGGAGTATTTAATCTCATCTTTGCACTCTTGTAGGACGCCACCCGAGATTACGCGAGATACGAGCGTCTGGAACAGGAAATCAGCGATCGGTCGGAGGTGTCCAACTGGCGCGACGTCCAAACCCTGTTCTCCGCTTTAAGTGTTACGATCGGGCGTAATGTGTTTTATGGCCTGCGGCATGAATCGGCGCCCGATCTGCACTAACCAGTTTTACTCCATACCGTTTATCTTGGACTATTCAAGTACATGATGGATTAGGTTCAAGAGTTTCTCAAGAAACATGCACAGCTTCTAGCGTTTGATGACGGCTGGAAGGCCCTAACGCCATATCCGGGATTCTTTGTCCCCAAGAAAGCCTACCATGAGGTCACGTAGTGGCAACGATAAGAGTTGCGGAACCTGGGGCAATGTCTTTTCGGAGTTCTCGCCGTTATATTGCAACAACCGGACAGCACTCTGGTGATACCTTTTCAACATGGTCTGGCCTGTGTCAGATCACTACTCGATTTCAGTATAATAGCCCAATACCAGAGTCATACAGACAAGACTATAGGCTACATGGAACAATATCTTAATTGGTTTCACGCGACGAAGGATATCTTCCTAGAGTTTTGGGTGTCTAAACGCACACTCGCAGAGGATGACGACCAGCGGAGATAGCTACGCCAACAAGGAACGGACGTAAACTATAAACTAGCTGGATCGAAGCGAGGTCGTGGGCATGCACACGATCGAGAGGAAGAGAATGACCTATGTGTGGAATTGATCAATGCGGAATCTCCTTTCAACTTTATAATGATGAATCTTCTGCATCACGTTCCCCGTCATATATACCAGTTTGCCAACATTCCCTTGTATTCTAATAAGTTTGGAGAGCTTGCATACAAGAAGTAAATCAAGGACAGATGGCGACATTAGAATAAAAATGACGCCGCATGACAGATCTTGCTCAGCTACGGGCGACAACACATGATCCGAATGAGACTACTGAACCTATATCCCGTTCGTCATCGTGACATGCAAATCCCGGTGGGCGTCTCCCCAAATTTTAAAACCGCTAGTGATGAATCTGAGCCACAAACAAGTCGGAGGCTGCTGAAGGGAAAACGGCTTGAAGGTGCGTACCCTCTCGATATTTGCATGGCCTTAGACATCTCAAGCCAGATGATGTACGCTGAATTGATTTGACATAGCCGCCAAAGCGGGACCACGAAGCGACGCCTGCCAGAAGTCCCTGCACTAATTTAACGCCTTCTGGTCGAGCTGATAAGGCTCCTCGAAGTCCCAGTGCTAGCGTTCCAGGAAAACGATGTTTACTACATTGACCGTGCACGATTTACAGGCACCAGTCTCTTCCGGAACCAGGCGAGTCGTGATAATAGAGTTTGGGTGCAGACTGGAGGGGAAGCGATGTATGGCACACTCCGGGGCCGGCTTCCACGGAAGCTTATCACTCTCTCAAAACTCTGAGACCCCAGGGGCGCCAAGAGAGTCTATCGACTTGCGTGTATTCAGATGCTCAATGCTCTGAATGCTGTGCGCCTATCTAAGTTCCACGATCTTGTCACAGTCAAGCTGTGGCCGATGCGCGAAGGTTTACAATTGTCGACATTGGTACAATTCTCGGACTTGCCTACTTTATTCCTAAGGGTAATCAACGATGGCTTAACAATAGTCGTATATATTTAAGGATGTTCAATGAAATTTATTGACAAATGCCAGGATAACGAAACCTTGTTTTATGTGTTCACATTTGGCGAATCGCCACACTGCTTGTAGGCAGTTTGGAAACATGGCAAACTACCAACGAGAAGGGCTTGGAGCAAACAAAATTACTATTAGTATATAGCAAGTCAGAAGTAGAAATAATAGAATAGTAATAATTGCAGGCATTAATGATGAAGAAATTATAAGAACCTGTGATATAATGAGCATGGAGGTGCCGACTGGGAAGCCACGGCCAATAATGCATAATAGAGCGGTCCTGCGACATCCGAGGGATGGATGGAAGGTGGAGAACCCGAGGATGAACAATTTCTACAGTATCCGGTGACATTACGGGGGTGAGGAAATGAGAGTAAGGGCGTCAGGAGACAGGGTAGCTGTCAGGCGGAGGTGGGAACGTCTAGATGAGGGAAAAATGTGGGAGAGCTTGTCAGAGGGAGTCTTAACGCTGAGAGAGAAGTGTAGAGTAACTTGACGCATCGGCGCGATGATCGCTACACACAGCTCTCACCCAGAAGGTAAAAGACTCCAGACAAGGGTCAGGATGTGAGAAAGACGTAAGGTAGGGATCACATCATCGGGAGGGGAAATTCAAAGGAAAACCTAGTTAGGACGGTGTTAGGGCATCGTCGCATGGGAGGTGTTTAACATGACACAAGTGTCATCGAGCATGAGGCACAGGATGCAACATAGTATTGCGACGCAAGCCAAGATACTCATAACTCAAAATTGCGTTGCAACGAACCACTGGATGCACAGGATGCCAGGGGACATGGCAACGGCAGTCAGGACGCACAGGACACACTGGACGCAAAAGAGTCGCCAGGTACGTCCTGACGAATGGCCTGTGCATCAGATGCAAGAATAATTTCTGCTGACGCAATTCCCCTGAATCCTCTATTTTGTGATACATGAGGTTTTTCCAAACTGGTGGGGGCCTTGCTAGTCTCTCACGATGTGTGCCCTTGGATGAGGTCAGCCGTTTTCCTTTACCAGGTTTACTCTCGGACGACCTGTATTTTGTTGATGGTCAATTCGGTCCCCTTTGCAGATACCTTTCCCAGGAGCCTGTTGGATGGCGGTTACTCGTGCATTCTTCCGACAAGTCTTCCATTTATGGTTTGTCAGACCATATCGTGTACATCCCATATCCCATTTTCTGGCATTGATGAGGTTTTGATGAATGCCCTCCTGCATTTTCTCACATTTCCATTCTTTTCCTGCTTCATTTACTGCCTCAGGTTAGTTACCTTGTTTCAATACCTTGTAGGCAGCACGTTCAGCCTTGGTATACATTTTCCTTTTCTTAGAAGGCTTGTCCTTCTTGTCTTGTTTTTCATTTTTTCTTTTTGACGCTTTGTCCCACACAAATCCTGTGTTTTCTGAAGATCTTAGCTTTTGTTCAAGTCTATAGTCTTCATCTCTGGCCCATACTCCATATAGTGCTATTATCCATTCCGTGTTGATATCATATTTTTTCTACCGACATTCGATCCAGTTTGGTCTTGGGTATTGAAGTCCATCCACCTTTTTGTCTCCCAATTCTCATGTCCTTGACAACTGGTACCAGTTCCTGAAGTGTCCCATACTTTCTCTTTCGGTCAGACTCAATGTATATATTATCCTTTGCCTTTGTCGTTTCCTGTGCATAGGATTTCCTTTGAAGTAATCTTCGCACTAGATGAGCCAAGCTTTCACCTTTTGGTGTAACTTTGCTTGGAATATTAATTGTGCTTCTGCATGTTTTTGCCACGCTAGCGCTAATCCTTTTCCCATGGCCCTTCCTAGATTGTCAAGTAGCAAGGATTCGCGAATATCCTCTTGCTTCTTTCTGTGATCCTTTTGGAAACATTTTATCATAGAAGGATCGTCATTATTCCATCTCAGACTACTGCTGCTTGAGGACTTGTCGGATGAACTATCATTAGGATCTGGTGCTCCACCAGCAGGCGATGGTGGTGGTTCTCTATTTCCATCATTCTCTTCTCAACCTTCATTTTGCTCTTGGTCTCTATTTCTTGGAGGTTGTGGTATATCATCCGCCCTACCCTTTCCTTTTTGGCCAGAATTATTGACTGATTCTTTCCATGCGGTTCCAGGAACTTTCTCGATATCAGCCTTATCTTGCATCTGGCCTTGTCCCAGATTTATCCCCTCGAGTTGTAAAAATATGGCTGGTAGGTGCTCATACAACTTATGGGAATCTTGTTTACCGCTTTGTTCGAGATTTGTCAACTTGTCTTCCAATACCGGATGTTTCGTTCTAGTTCGTTCTACTTCCAGTTCTACTACATCCTTCATTCTTTTGATTTCCCAATGCAATAAATGATCTCCCTGGTGGGATCCCTCTAGTGTTCTTACCACTGTTTGATCAAGGCGGGAATCCTCTGGTTCCTGCCGTCTTTGCTGATTTTCGAGTCTTAATGACTCCAATGCTCGTTCATGTCAGACACTTTCCCAAACCTTCCCCAGGGCTGTCTGGAGAGTTGAAAGTTTTTCTTGTAGATTTTTCATTTCCTCGTCGACCAATTCTTCTCCTTCCCCCATCTGTTTTCTTACATCTTGTAAGTTTCTAACCAATTCCTGTTATCCAATTAACCAAGCAGAGTAGGCGAGGTGTTGCTAGTCTAACAGCTTTTTGGCTTGTTTGTCGATTCTATTGATGACTGCATCAAACTCGTATATGAATTCCTGTGCTGTATGCCCTGGTTGTGATTTCTGGACCACAGGGTTTGCATATCTTTCCAGGAATCCTGGCATGACAAATCTTTGCACTCCCCCTGACGCTGTTTGGACAAGGGCTCTGGTTCTAGAGTGGGGTCTCCCTTTTCCTACTCGTGAGGCTGGTCATCCTATTGGGGTACGACTCCTACCAGGAACATAGCTTCCAGGGACGAGTTGTGGTTCTGACGATATGGTAGAGACTTGGTCAACTTGCTCATCGTCCTCTTCCATTGGGATATCAGGCCCAGTCAATCGTAAGGCCATTTGTGAGGCGGTGTTAGGTCTCCGGGATGTGTCTTCGGTTTCCCAGTATAGCCAGATGCTGTCGGTTACCCAATCATTTACCACAGTCATATTTCACAAGACTTTGACCTTGAATCGGTTGATTCCTCTCCTTAAAAGATCATGATATATTCTTTGTTTTCATTCAACTTAGTTTCCTACGGTTGGTTTTCCTATTTACCAACCTCATGGAGCTTGTTTGGCTAGTGGAGTTGGGATAACCCTGTCGTCAAAGTTCAGAACAAATTCACCATAGGGGTGTTTCCAGATGATTTCGTTCTGGGGTTACTTAGTTCTCCGTGTTTTCCGCTGTTCCTTGGTTTTGGAATTTCAGTGCCAGCCTTGAACTACGGAAGGTTCGCTCACACAAGATAGTGTACTACTACCATGCGTACAAGGTTTGAAATCGCCAGTTTCATCCTTGTATTCATGGGTTGTTAAGTACCCTGGCAGTCGTTCAAGTAGTTCTTGTACAGCTGGCTGGTTCTCTAGAATAAAGAACAGATTGTAACTAGCAATAATAGCAAATATAGTCAAGATTCTTTGACACTTGATTGTGTTGATCACACCTCAGTGACAGAAAGACTATCAATATAGTTTGACTGTAACCAACTGAGAGCTAGGTAAAGTATGGTTAAGGGTTAAGGTATTCGATAACAGAGTAATGTCAGGAAGGGTTCGTAACCGTAATTGCTAATACTCGGTTCGCTAAAACTACTAAGCGTATGAAGTGTAGATAATAACTTGTCATATTGATAAGATATCTTCTTCAATGCTTTCTTGTTTAATAGCTGGGGAGGACTCTTATATTTACATCCCGCATGAGTTTTCACAGCCAGTACATCTAATACCTATACTAACTATGTACCTCTGCAACTACTGGAATTATTGTTTTATCAATCTGAGTGCAAGTACTCATAGATCCTGAATATTGTTGCACGCGTCTGGTCATTTGGCTATTTTAACTTCGTCTTTCTGAGGGTGTGTAATACTCCACCAGTCAGAAGTTATCGATGCCTTTGCCATAGGAACTTAGTCCCAAATATGCCGTTCAAATACGAACATACCAGTTATCCTGTAATGACCCTGCGGGATCTTACAGTAGACTTAGTCTGATTCCATACCGGAGCCCAGAAAGGTTACTGTTAGGCTAGTCTCGTAACTCTACCACAGCGTTACAATGTAGACTAAGCAAATGGTATTGCTTAGACTACGAACTAGAAAGGTATACCGGGTAGGAAAGGAAAGTCTAGGCAGCGGGTTTGGAAGGTCTCCAGGTGTTCCAGCAAGTTACCCTACTCCAGGTGGGTAGTTACTCTACCTTCAGGAATATAGTTACACTACCTTTGTAAGATGGTTACCCTACCTTTGTAAGATGGTTACCCTACCTTTGTAAGATGGTTACCCTACGTTTAGATAGGAGTTACCCTACCTTGAGGGTAAAAGGTTACGCGAAGTTACTGGAAAAGTCTAAGGAATGTTTTCTACTAGAGATTATATAGGAGGTTCGAATATGGGCTTAATCAGGTAATCCGTTTTTGAGCTATGGACTGGAGAAAATCTCGCCTTGAGCAATCATTGGACAATCTTTATCCCACACCCCCCTCTAGCTCTGATGTACAGACAACACCTCATGGGGTAACAGGAGGGTTGTTGCTGCTTCACTAGTAAACGCATATGATTGAGAACAACAGTGTAATACCGTATACGTTATCGACGTCCATCTGACCGGAAGCTGTTCGCAGGATATATGAGCGGGCATGGGGCGATCGAATGGTTACACGAAAGATTACTCTTCAGTGCACACGCCACTAATACTTATAAGTCTACCGAGGTGGGTATGTAAGGTATACCGGAAGCCGGGATGGCCTCCTGTTAAGTGGTAGACCTTCCACTCTCATATATGTTTCTGCAAGACTTTAAGATGTCTAGAGGTTGTCAACGAACTCTATATCGTAGTAGTCTTGTCTTGATTGACGTACATGATTTCAGGGGCTGCAGGTAGCGACAGTATGAGCCAATGGCTTAAGTACCTCATCAAAGAAGTCCTACACCAAGCTATCGCGTCAAAGACAGTAGAAGACAATAGACTTGCAAAACGTTATGGTACTATTGAGTGGTAGTCTACGGGACTTGCATAGACAAATAAGCATGGGACCGTGAGTTTGACAGTAGACCAGCTTATCAGTTACCGGTTAGTTCGCCACAAACAAGGCAACCTTGTGAAGAGTTTTCTCCTGCAGCTGAATGCATGTATCAGGACGCTGCATAAACACTTCATACCGTATAATGAACTAGCAGAGCCGGCTGACATTCGGTAGAATGATAGTCCGAGGCCCACGGGAGATGGGCATGCTCGCGATAGTGGTAAGCTTAGGAGTGATGGAGAGGAGCTGGCAATATAATTCTACTTAAGTATATGCGAGACCTCTTCTCCTACAACGATCAACTATCCTCTCGAGAACTTATTGAGTACAGCTGTGGCTTAACAATATTAAGTTTCACCGTCCAGGTTTTCTCCCTTACATATTTGTTCTTCAATTGTGTACAAACAAAGCTTCGGTACTGTAGCATCCTTGGTATCCATCTTCCCACAGGGAGTCCCCCATTACACATCCCTCTGTTATTGAGATGATCAGTGTCAATACCAGATGCCTGTGACAACACAGAGGTATGACTGTATTATTTTTATGTTGAGTTGGTAGGCTTAGTGCTCCATCACTTCATTGATTTGCCTAGCGAGATGACCCTCCAGCTATGTCTTCTTAACGCTCGTGCCTTCTTGAAGACCTATGACTACTCATAGTTAGTCAAGCTTGAAGTGTAGTTATCTTTTACTGGTTCTACAGATTTTCCTATCTATTCAGGTACTCCATGTATGTTATGCTAGATTGTAGTTGTATGAGCAGTACCTACTACCCCTCTCCTATATCCTGTGAACAGCCTCTGGTCAGGCGGACGCTGATGACGTATACTGTATTATGGGGAGGCTACCAATTCCGAGATTTTAGATGGTAGCAAGCACCCATACATGGTGCTGCAGCTGACGCACAGGACCTTTATTGGAGCCAGAGGGTGGTGTTGGCAATACATATGCCTAACAGGCTGGCATTCTACTGCCTCATAATCCTTAGCTGGCATCTTACTGCCCTCTGCTGGTACTTTACTGCCTCTACAGCAGTTTGTTTCCAGAGGACCTCTGGGGATATCCCACTGGTCCCATACACAATCCACAGTTGCCATACTCTGCTGGATTGGGGTTCTTCCCCCCCTGGTTTCTTCCCTACCCATCTGGTCCAGGAGTATGTTTACTCTACCTAGTACTTCCACATACACTATTTTGGTTCTCTTCCCAAGGGAAGTTGTCATAGGTGCCAATGGTTTGTTGTTCTGTACTCTTTGCTCCCCCATCATCTTAGGTTAAGGGATTATAGTTCAGTTATAAGGTAGTTCTTCCTTTTGTTGTTTGGTTATCTTTAGTATTAGTTCACTGTTGCTGGGGGATTTCTTTATGTTGCTCTGCACCGCTTATGGGTTTATCTGTGTACAGGTTGGCTGCGTGATGAGAATTATTTTTCCTCCCATTTGATATGCGTTGTTCTCAGGTTTTCTGCTTGGCTGCTGAGGTCCTGGCCCCGGGTGGTGGTCTTTTTGGCACCTTATCTAGCTCTGTGTGTGTCTGTTTTTGCACTGCTTAAACAATAAATAAACCTGCTTCAAATAAAAAATCAAAATTAGTAAAGTCTATCACAAGACTAGGCCAAGCCTGAGTCTTATGCTAAAGAGGTCTCGGTATGTGTTACAAGTCCAGAGACTATCATATTAGAGTACTGCTTGTCACACCACATTTAGTGTTCGTTATGGGGCCCCGTTTCTGACAAACTGGGCGCCAAGAGCAGGTTATTAACTGCAGATTGAAAAAACAATTGTCCAAATTGGACCAAAACTGAATGAGATAGAGCTCTTTGAAGTTAGACAACTTCAAATCCATCTAGCTCTGTCTGTTTTGGTCCAATTTGGATCACTTTTTTTCCCATTCAATCAAAATAACCTATGTTATTTTGTCCCCACTCCTCAGAAACGTGGCCCGTAACAAAGCCTAACCGCATTACGTTGAACAAATTGATTAGCAATCCCAACAGCTACCGAATTGCCTGCTTCCTAGCACAACAGTAAACCTAGTCAGACTTTTCTCTTGGTCAACTTACAATATCCTGTACATGGACTCGAAAAATCACTATTAACATGTTCCATGATTCATTGTTCATTGATAATTAACAGTTTATTGTCTCCCTTGATTCCCGAACCTATCCCTGTAGCCATTACCAGGAAAATGGTATTCCCTGTGCACATACACTAAGTTCTATTTATCATATCGGTCATTCTGCTAGTACCTACATCTCAGGTTTCTTTTCTATTCCTACACTTCAAACAACTTACTGAAACAACTTCAATCCTATCATATTAGCAGATATTGATAATTTTATACTCAACCCGCAGCCTGTGCCTCCTCCTTGCCTATCATCTACAAAAATTGTCCACTTTGGACGGCCAAAAATTGTACGCGCACCTCATGAGAGCTACCGCACCTGAACTGTGAGAGCACGAGCCGAGACGGCTCCTATTGCTATTGGAAAAGAACTGGTTGGGAAACAAAAGTTTTAGAACTGTGGTTAGCCTGGTTATAATCGTTGTATTTGTCAAAGTCCAAGACTTGAACTTCTCCTTTAATGTGATTTCCCTTTTATTTCTTTTATTTTTTCATTTCCACCTATGCATGTTATAATTGTTTATTTTTTCTTTACTCGAAAATTTGCAATCCTGGGGAGGAGAGGACTCGGTTGCGGCCTTCAAAAGTCAGTGGTTGTGGTTGGTGGACAGGTCGCGCCCGTTTTTGTTTCTCTTCTACCTATCCGTGTTAGAATGCTATTGTTTATCTACACGGAAATTCAGAGGTCAGAGGTTGTGGTGGTTGGACGGGTCGCACCCATGTTTATTTATTTTTTGTTCTTTTGTCCCCTTGTACTTTTTGCTCAGGATTCAAGAACTGTTTTGTTTCTCCTATTTTCTATCCAAGCGGGTTGCTGGGGAAATCATTTAGACTTTATTGCTCACAAACTATGAACCTTGGAGATCCTTAGTCTATGGAGGTCTGTACTTTGGAGGTCATAGTTTTGTTTTATTTCCGGAGCAGGACGGTATGTTTCGGCCAAGGATGGTATCGGAAATGTATGCGGCGTGCCGGAGGGTGTGGGGAGGGTTTTCTCCCGACTAAACCCCCTATTGTAACAGCTCATATAATATTATTATCATTAAAAGATCATAATAAATTTATATGGTAATAGAGGGGAATCCACAATTCTTGGTAATTACCGGAGATTTAGATTGCCAATTACCCATTAACAAATCACAAGCCGAAATCTGCACACCTATCCATGCTACTCCATTACAGTACCCGAGTACACTTTGAGCAAGCCAAATCTAGCATCTTGTGCGTCACGGAAAAAATTAAAGATATGCTGGTACTCGAGTACAGCACAGTACTTGAGTACAGAACAGTTTGAACAAGCTAAATCAAAGAATTTTGTGTTACACGTCACGGAAACAACCCAAGGTGTACGAGTACAGCACACCTTGAAACACCCCTTTACAACAGCAACAAGGGAAGCAGAACGAAGAGCCCCATATGTATATCCTCCGAATAAAGTACCGCGCGCGGCTAGAAAGGAAAAAAATGTTCCGGGTATAGAGTATAACACACAATGTTGAAAATGATCACTTGTGCTACGTATCTATGCAGCTTTCTTTTCAAAAAAGGTTGTCAACTTAGGCATTCCCTTCTTGTTGACCTTTTGTAGCTCCTTAGTGGCACGGCTTACACTTCTCTTCTTCTTCTTTTCTGCCTCTTCTTCTTCCTTCTTCTTGCGTTTTCGATCAACAATCCCTTTCTCATCCTCGTGGCTTCGTTTAAGTGTATAGTCGTTCATGCGTGCTGCTGTTGCTTCTTGACGAACTTTGACCAATTCCGCCAGATAACTGTCCAAAGGTGTGAAATCATGCGACTTCTGCAGACGATCAGAGAGTGCTTCTGCGATGGAGACGGGTAGATAGCTATTTGATATAAACTCGCTTGCGACTCGTATACGTAGGAGGTCTGTAATCTCTTGCGAAGCCTCTTCGAGCCGGGGTCTTGTGGCCTGTGAATCCGGAGGGGCAGGGAGAGCTTCGGCTCCCATTGTAGCAGACTCTGTGCCGCCGCTCTTTTCGTCTTTATCCCCCTGCCTGACACCCCTAATTTCCAATTCCTTCACATTCCTAGAACTCTCTTTCTCCTTATCCTCCTCGGCCATAATCTCGGCCATTGGCCTAGCCAAAGGCTTCCGAACAAACTCCTCCTCCATGGTGGCCGGCAACCCCGCTCTCGCCATCCGGACGCATTTCCCATCTAAAACCTTCATGAGCTTCTCCCGGGAAGGTTTGTAAGCCTTCTCATCACCAACGTCCACACTCTTACAAACAGCCGCAAGTCTCTTCCCCGTAACTTGTGACTTGGCGACCAATTCCCAATCCCCCTCTTCTTCTTTAGTAATTGTTTCAAACAGATCTTCTACCTGAAGAAACCTATCGATCGCATCGGCTACGCCAGCGGGGAATAACTGGGGTAAAAGTACGAATAGCGGATCCATAGGTGTGCAAATGTACATGCTTCCATCTTGAAGTATCTGACCATTTCCGAGCCATTTAGGCGGACTGGGTAGTTCGGACGGGGGGGTAAGGAGCCATGAGCGAGGTGTTGAGGTGGGCGCAGCGAGTTTGGTGATTTCGTGCAGACCCTGGGTTGAGTGGACCAAGTAGCGAGTTGGCACGAGAGTGCGCGGGTGTGGGAGAGTAATGATTTTCAGGTCGGGAGAAGGAGCTGTTGAAGGGAGGAGAATGATATGTGGTGGTTTATTTGTAGACATGGCAGGGTTTTAGAATTGGGTTCGAAGCCTGGGCGTATGTTAGGGAGGTCTTCAATGAAGATCAAGGGAGCACGCGTTGTGGAGAGCAAGAGTCGCGTAACGGGTGATTTCCGGGTTCACTATTGGTCACTCGAATGTTGTTTCTGAACCAGGTTCTTGGCGTTCAAGTCACGCTAATCCTAACTAGGTTTTGGCTTCATGAGATCAAGTGCCGAAACGTGTTCGGCTTTTTTGCCTGCGACAAAATACCGGTTTCCCTTGTAACAAAGCTCCTACGAGTGCGGCCGAGAAAGATATTCGTCATGTGATAAGCTGGTACAGAGGGGGAAGTTGCAATAGGCAAGAAACTAAATACCATACATTTAGGACTCAGAATACTTTGAAGACGAATAGGCCATGAACAGAAGGTCGGGAAGAAATTGGAAGAATAAAAGAAAGGAAGAAAAAGAAGAAAAAAAGGGATAGAACCATAATAAACATTGAAAATTGTAATCCCCTTGTTCTCAATAACAAGTAACAACTTATTTCGCAAATCAGAACAGAAAGCATTAAATTGTTAGGCATATGCAATTACAACACCCTGTCACGATTCTAGACTGACTTAGCTGTTTTGTACTATGACTCATGTACGAGTCATAGGGTTTCATTTGTTATAGGGGGTTTTATATTGATTTCTGTTATTGATTTTGTACGCATGACCTGTTCTAAGATCTTATGAGGTTTTACATGACTCAGGGTTTTGAGTCATGTGTATCGTTATGCGAATGGCTCATTTGGAGTCATATGATGATATGTTTATACATGAGTGGTAGTTACGACTCATAGTAATATTGTTATTACGCAAGGACTCAGTGGAGTCATGGGAGGTTGAGAGTGTGTATGAGTCAAAGTTGTAACTCGAAGTTAGGGGGGGAGAAATATATGAGGAGGACAAGATAGTCATGTAGCTGGTTCTTCAAGCAGCCTTCTAAGTAACCCAGCTATCAGATAATTTGGTTGCCTCGTTATTCTTCGATCACCCAAATACCACGATAAGGATATTGGTGTTACCATAGTGACTAGGAGTGCCAGTAATCCATGAAGTAACGTGGGCAATGGCCAAAGAAGAATATCTTCAACAACAATATCAATACCAGTTGACAAGCAAACGAGCTGGAAAAGACCCAAGATGTTGCACACCCACCTCTGGCACCGATAAAGGGCCAGGACCTTACCTGAAGTACGGTGTGAAGTTGCTGGCTACCAGCGAAAATGCCGAAATTGACAACCTTCCCCGTAAGACTATATATGTTGTTGCTGTCTGTGCAACCAGAAGCTGTTCGCAGGATATATAAGAGGGGAAGTGAGTACTGCTTATACAACTGGAATCCAGTTTACCATAAATTACCAGAACAAATAGAAAAGATCCACAGGACAATATTAAAATATTACGCTTAATGTTGAGTGGCTACGAATAGTCATAGGTCTGCAAGGACGGAAGTGAGTTAAGGAGAGATAGCTGCAAGGTCATCATCTTCCTAGGCGAATGAAAGAAACAATGGAGTACTAAGTCTACCAACTCTATGTGAAGTCAATGCAGTCATGCCTCTTTGTTGTCACAGGCATCTGATGTTGAGACTGATCGTCTCAATAACAGAGGAACGACTGGTATGTTAGTAATTGGACGGGATATTTCGGACTAAGTTCATATGGCAAAGAAATTGATAGCTTTTGACTGGGGGAGTCTTGCACACCCTCGTGAAAATGTAGTTATAATACCCAAATCGCCAGAAGTGTGGAGCATATTCAGGGTTAATTAGTGTTAGCACTCAGAATTGATAAGACGAAAATAGAGAAGTTGTTGCGGAGGTACTTACTGTTAGGCATATGCAATTCCAATACCCCCCACTGGCCCCAATGTAGGGCCCGGACATCGGCTGCAGTACTGTGTGCAGTTGCTTGTAATCAGCAGAAATATCGAAATTGGCAACTAACCCATAACACCGGATACGTCATCGCCGTCTGTCCGACCAGAAGCTGTTCGCAGGATACATGGCATGGGTAGTATGCACTGCTCAAACAGCTGGAATCCAGTATATGATACAAATGAAATCCGCCTGAGCAGAAAAGCCTACCTAATCAGAAAACATTAATGCTTCACGTTGACCGACTACAAATAGTCATAGGTCTGCAAGAAGGAACCGGAGTTAAGAAGATGTAGCTGCAAGCCCATTCTCGCTAGGCAAATCAAAGGAGCAAACCAGCACTAAGCCTACCAACTCTACGGAATGATAATGCAGTCAACCCTCTGTGTTGTCACCGTTGTCTGATATTGAGACTGATCACCTCAATGACGGAGGAACGACTGGTATGTTCACATTTGGGCGGCATACTCAGACTAAGTTCATATGGCAATGGCATCATTTACTTCTGACTGGCAAAGTTTTGCAAACCCTCTGTAAGACGAAGTAAAGTTAGTCAAGTGACCCGAAGTGGGCAATCTTTCAGGGTCTACGAGTATTCGCACTTAAGATTGATAAGACGAAAGACGAGTAGTTGTTATGGAGACTCTTAGTTAGTCTAGATATTAGATGTACCTGCCGCGGAAACTCACGCGGGATATAATATAAGAGTTCCTTCCCACCTATTAGATAGATAGAAACGGAGAAGGGATCTTATCAATATAACAAGTTATTAGCTAAACTTCTTACTCATAGGAGTTTTAGCAAAACGAGTATTGTTAATGAAATTGCGACGCCTTCCTGACACTACTATGTTATCGAACTCTGTAAAATGCTTAACCTTACTCTACGGAGCTCTGAGTTGGTTACCCGTAACTCTATTTTGATAGTCTATCAGTTATTGAGGCACGATCGACACAAACGGTATTAAATCATGTTGACAATACTTGCTATTATCCTTTGTTACTATTTGTTCTTCATCTTATGGAACACTCCGGCTACATATGACGTATCAGAACCCCTTCCAAGGTACTTAACGACCACTTGGGACAAAGACGATTACAATTACTGCGAGCCAGAATAGCAGGAGAGCCTTATACTAGCTTGTTCTATTGAACCTCCAGCAACCAGATACAAGGGAAAGAACCTCAACACAGTGAAGCAGCGAAGGATACATCGAGCTGCCCTGTTGCAGAAAGAACTTATTGGGAACCATCCGCGTGGTGAAATTGTTCTTAACTTTGACAACAAAGTTATTCCTCGACCGTTAGGTAATTGAACCCCTCGTGGGTGGTAACTGCATGTCGCAGGGAAAATACGATATCACTTACATCCTTCTTCTGTCAAAATCCTGCGTGATGGAATCATTAAGTAACGTTGGACCACTGAATGATTTCTTTTCTACCACGAAGTTGACGATTTGAAACCAAGCCAAGAAACTTGCTCCGATATGGCAGTAAGGATTCGAGAAGTGGATGAAATTAGGGGGGAGAGCGTAGATGCAGACGGAGTTGACCAAGTTTCAACTGCAACGTTGGAACCAACACTGGTTCATGGGAGTTATGTGGCAAGCCGAAGCAGAACCACGGTTGCACGGCCTCCTTCAAGGGTGGACAAAAGGCGATCACAGTCCCTGATGAGAGGATTGATACAACCAACGTCTGAGGGACTGACAAAACCGTCGCTCAGTTTCCTCGCAAGATATTCCAACCCACTCCAAGGACCTCAAACTAAGAACCGACTAACTTGGAAAGACTTCTTAAGCGAGGTTGACTCCGGAATAGGAGGTGTTGACCGGACAGCATAAGAAACCCAAGATCGGCAACACATTGCTTTCAATACTCTCTCAAACTCTCAACAGCGCCTTGTAGCAGACTAGGAAGATGTTCACAGAAGAGTCAAAGAAGGAGAGGAACTACTCGATGTGCAAGTAGAAAATCTCTGGAAAAATCAAGAAATGGTTTCTTCAGCACTTAGTAAAGCTTGGGACAGGTCCAAGTTAAGATGAATAACTGAAGAAAATAGGATTCGTCAGCAATAGAAGTGACAATAAAAAGTGAGTCAGCAATTGCATAGCAACATAGGAACAACTGATGCACAATCCCTTGCTTGTGACCTCTTATTGGAAAAGAAAGTTGAATCCTTACAATCACAACATGATGAATTGATAGGAGAATTAGCTACACAAAGGGAGGAAAGTGCTGACGTAAGAGCACAAATAGCAAGAAACCAGCGTGTCAACAAAGAAATTGAAGTCCCGAAGGACGCAGAAATCCGTGAATTGAAAAGACTGTAGAGCAACTTGTCGGCACAGGTCAACCAACGACCAACAGGTGCTGACAGAGGAGAAAGCAATCCACCTCAGGGCCCTGCACCAAAGGATGGCTAAAACTCGCAAGAAAATTGAAAACAAAAAGGAAAGGCCGCAGAGCAACTCCAGGCAGAAGCAGGGCCTAGTGGTGGTGGAAAAGGACCGCCGCAATGTCCAAGAGATAACCTAGGGCATCCCTGTGACGACGATCATGATCACGATAGTGCACCAAGTAGTTCTTCAGACAGTGAACGCTACAGGGACCCTGATAAAGAGAGATGTAGGTGGAAAGGAAGATAACATCGAGCCAGGCGTGGAATGACGCCCAAGGAAGACCTGGACTGTGAAGGACTGCAACTACTTATAGAAGCTGTAAGAAAAGGACTGGCTGGTGCTAAAATGAAGGAGGCCACAAAACCGCAAATCTTCGCAGCAAAGCACTATCAAAACATGAAAACTTGGCTACTCCAATGCGATGATTATTTCCGGCGAAACACACAACATTGGGAAAAGCACATGCATAGGATACAATATGCCATTAGTCGGACTAAGGGGGAGAATGTCGCGCACATCACAAATTGTTATCGATGTGGCATGATGGGTGAGTTAGGCCGTAAAAAAAGTAGAAGGGCTGATTCATTGGCAACATTTCTTTCAAGAAATTACCAACAGATATGCCTGCACTTCCGAAGATCGAGAGGTACTACGAGAGATGGATAAGGTTAAATACGAGGAGAAGATTTCTACCCTCTTATCAAAAATGGAGAACCTTGACATCAAAGTGCAATTAGATGGTATTCCATGGCATACAAAGCTGGAAGAAAAGGTACCAATACAAATACTGGAACGACTATCCTGGAAAAAATATGATCTCAATGAAGAATGGTAAGATGCATTGAGGGAATGTGGTGAACATTATCAAGAATGGAAGCTCGATCAACAAGTCTCTTCACGAGAAAGCTACGTCAAGAAAACAAAAAGAAGCGACCGTGTTGAGGAAAGGGGTGGAACCAAAACCATCAAAAAGGGTAAGCAGTACAGCAAAGCGGAATGCGCAGCATATAAGGTGACCAAAAAAGAAGGTAGGACCTCAACTTTGAATAAGGCTTAAAAATTGGGAAAACCCAGGGAATGGGAAAGGAGGAACAAGGGCATTCCGCAAAAGCTCATCAATGAAAGAAAGATAAATATGAGGTGTACAGGATGTGGTTTGACGAACTATAAATAGAAACTTGCCGGAATCATGCGGAAGTAACAGCAATCCAACAGGCTCCTTGGAAAGGTATCCGCAAGGAGGACCGGAAGGATCACGAACATAATAAGTGGTGTCCACGAGTTAATTTGGTAAATGGTAACCAACCACCCCCGCAAAAGGCACAAGTGGCCCACAACGAATGGTCTATACAGGTTTGGGAAAACCTTGCAGTTAATGAAATGAAGGACTAAGGGAATTCGGCACCGATTGGCGACGGCAATCGGGTAGTCTATACGACGGGTGCTGAAATAGGCATGCAGGTCTATATGAATTGATGAAATTACGGGTGGAACATCTCTCACACCCACCAGTGGTAAGGACCCTCAAGACATCAACCAGGGAAAATAATTGACAGTAGTCCCACACGTGTTCCAGAAACTAAAAGGTCTCCCATAACAACCAACTTGGGATTAAAACGAAGTCCAGAGATATCATACTAGGGAGAGTCAATATGGGCGAGGGAGATGACCCTCGGGAGTAACGAGGCATACTAAGCTCAAGAGCTATTATCGGATGCACTTGTGACAAGGCTCTAGACTTGCTTCTTATAGAAATAGTCTCCCCTGAAGTGATTCGGCCGTACCAAGGTTTGAATTACGTGACGGACATGATCTCATAAAGTGAGGGTGGAGAACAAGCGCGGGAAGGATACAACATGGTAAACGGCCAGCCCTATAAACCCCATGGTAATACTATGTAACTATCTGGACGATCATGGATATCCTCCAGACAGGACCTGTAGGTTGTGAAAGCAGGATGAGAGGGAACCCTAAGGCAAGGGGTTAAGACTGCTAGTAGTGGGCTGCCTGATGACCAAAGATTTATGAATGGAAAGGGCAAGTCACCCAATAACTGCTCGCTCTCTCCTTGATTGTTGGTGAAACGCCAAAAGACCAAGATAAGAACCCTTTTACGGAAAAGGCTAACAAGATCTAGTCTGGCTGAGAAGGTCTAATTGACAAAAACTATGTGGGCCTAGTCTCACCATCCAAAAATGTCTCAAAAGCAAAAAGCCGACACGGTCGTCGTGGTCAGGAAGAGGGTAATGATACCTCGCCCCAGACAATACAATTGCCTAGAAGGTATCGTAGACATC
Source organism: Tuber umbilicatum (assembly GCA_003313605.1). Lineage (NCBI taxonomy): Eukaryota > Fungi > Ascomycota > Pezizomycetes > Pezizales > Tuberaceae > Tuber > Tuber umbilicatum. Next base: position 8,456 of record QLOI01003235.1, on the reverse strand, counting down.
GAGACAGAAGGAAAAAGAAGCCAGGTACGTATGTTATTAGATTCTGGGTTTGATATCTTCCTAATCAACGCTCGCCCGGATGGGAATACGATGTTACCTATAAAACGAGACAAAATTGTGCAGAAATCTTCGGATTCGATGGCCCAGCCCCTGAAAGAGGTGGACAACATTTTACTAGCCCAATATTGTTAGAGATTGGGACAAACTACTGCGGATCGGAAATTTCCAGTGAAATTGCAAATGCAGGAACTTACAACATTATTATTCCTTTTGGGTCGTGTAAGAAACACCACATGACGAATATTGAACCCACGGAGAATTGGTATTTTACCGCAAAGTCTTGTCACGACCATGAAATCAAGGAAGAATTGGAGGATATGTGGGAGTATGACACGAGTGTAGTTTCCGATCAAATTGCGCAAGTCGTAGGACGAATACAGTGTAAGGACGAACCCATCATGAATATCATACAAACAATCCTCGAAAAATACCACGATTGTGTTCAACTATTCGAGGAGGAAGTTGCAACGCAAATGCCCACTAAGAGACAATGGCCTCATACCAATAGAATTAACGATAGGGAAGAACTACATAGGAGCCCAATTTACCAGTTGTCGGTAATGCAACTAAAGAAACTTAGAAAGTACTTGGATGAAATGGTTCAACTAGGCAAAATACGACCTAGGCAATCACCTGCCGGCGCTCCAATTCTTTTCGTTCGAAAAGAGGATGGCAATTACAACCGGTAGTCGATTACCAAGATTTTAATTCAGTTACCCTCTGGGACAGATACCCGATACCTATCATGAGGAAACTTAGAGACAGAGTGGAAGGATCCCAGATTTTCTCCAAGATAGACCTTACAAAGGGGTACTACGTGGTGCGCAAAGCTACAGGAGACGAATGGAAAACAGCGTTCTGATACTGTTACGGCCACTACGAGTACTTGGTAATGCATTTTGGATTACTTAACGCTCCTACTACTTTCCAATCAATGATGCAAGAAATACTTGGTGAATTTCTAGACCAGGGAGTTGTTGTCTACTTAGATGACATCCTGCTTTACTTGGAAAACGAGCAAGACCATATTCAGCTGGTTAAAAAGGTTCTGCACAAACTGAAAGAGAATCAGCTATCAGTCAACCTAGAAAAATCAATATTTCATGTCAAAGAAGTTGAATTTCTAGGTTACAGCGTCAATACTGCAGTAGTGGAAAGAAGAGAAAGAGATGTCGGGTACATAAGAGAATGGAAGGCGCCTACTTCAGTTAATGAAGTCCCAGTCTTCATCGGATTTGCTAATTGTTACCAACCTTTCATTCAAAACTTCTGCGCCATTTGCAAGCCAATCATGGAAACCTTATGAGGTGACATAAAAAACTTTTATTGGGGCAATGAACGGAACACAGCTTGAGAAATTTTGAAGCAAAAATTCCTTAATGCACCCATACACGGTCATTTCCATTATGGGCGAGACATAGTAGTGGAAAGAGATGGAAGAGATTTCGCCCTTGCTTGCGTTCGGTCGCAATTTCATAACAACAAACTCCATCCGGTGGCTATCCATTCATGAAAATTAAACTTGCTGGAACGAAACTACAAAATTCAAGATAAGGAATTACTAGCGATTATGGAAGTGTTCCAGGAATGGAGACATTACCTTTTAGGCATTGGAAAACCGTTATGGTTTATACGTACCCCCAAAATCTGTAACATTTTCTTACTACTAATAAATGGAATGGAAGACAAATCCGTCTGGCGCAAGCACTGGCAGAATATAACTTCAAAATTTTATACCGACCAGGTACAAAAGGGGGAAAAACTAAGGCCATAAGTAGAGAGCCATAGTACTGTCCAGAGGAGGGAGCCGGGCATAGCAAGTGGTCTATTTTAAAGCCGCAATGTTTTTAAATCTTTTGACATCAGCCAAGAGCGACGAAGATGAAGAGATAGATATAGAAGAATCGCTAAGGCTTCACAATATACGTATCAAGAAATTAAGCAAAGCGGCTGTAATCCCAACCAAGAGATCACGAATGGCAGCTAGTCACGACCTCTATTCATTGAACGATGCCACACCTCCTGCAAAGGGACAACTGCAGGTTGATACAGGCGTAGCTGGCAGTCTACCACAAGGAACTTACACAAGAATCGCTTCTCAAAGTGGACTTGCAGGTAAGAACAAAGTTAAGGTTGAAGCCGCAGTCATTGATGCGGATTATACCGGCAAACTCTAGGTACTATTGCGAAACCATAGTTACAAGGACTATCAAATACGGAAAGGCGACCGCATAGCGCAGTTGATAGTCACTCACATCGGTAACTCCAAAATGATGGAGGTCAAGGGGTTGGATCGGACAAAGTGCCCAGGCCAAGGGTTCGGAAGCATAGATTTCATTCACACACGAATGCTAGCATCAGAAATGGCTATGACTACAAAGAGTATACTGCAAGCGGGTGAAGTAACTAATAAATATTTCGTCAAATCAGGCGAACTATACAACATCCAGTCAAGACTTAAAATAGTTTTGATGTCAAACTCCACACTAATACAGATAGAAAAGAAGTTGTTTGCTACCGAATTTCTTGACCAAGTCCTAATTGCTGCAGAGCAAGACGAAGAGTGGAAAGAACAAAAAAGTGAGTTGGAAGCCTTGGAACAAGACGGTAGGACATTACCAAAGCAGAGGAAAACAATCAAAGGGTTTCTATACTACAAAAACCGCCTCTACTTACCTGACAACGAAGAGATATGAACAGTAATAACGAAATGATGTCATGATACAGAGGTGGCGGAACATTTCAGGCAAGAAAAAACCCCGAAATAATGACTTGACATTTGTAGAGTAAAGGTTTGGCAAACTAGATAAATGACCACATACGACCATCGGACGAATGCCAACACAATTAATCTCCACGACAAGCCAGATATGGGTTGTTACACCCTCTACAAATCCCTGAAGCGGCTTGGGCGTTAATATCTAGGGCTTTTATAACACATCAACCGGAGTCACCTGGACATACACATATTATGGTCATAGTAGACTCCTTCATCAAAATGGTCCATTTCATCGGACTTGGTGAAAATGCGACGGCCATGGATGTAACCAAATATTTCCTGCGGGAAGGATGGAAACTACTTGAATTGCCAACCAAGACAGTATCAGACATAGACGAAAGGTTTCCCGGAGAATTCTGGGAATCACTTTGTAAGCGGTTAGGAATAGAGCCAAAAATGTCAACCGCGTATCATGCACAAACTGCCGGACAAACCGAGAGGACCAACCAAGTGCGGCAAGGATACCTGCGAAATTTGGTTAACAGTGATCAGGATGCCTGGTACCAACTGCTCCCATTAGCGGAACAGGCCTACAATAGCTCAGTAACGAACGCACTTAAAAGGTTACATTTCTTCGCAAACTATGGTTTCTACTTACAGACGGAATGGATGAAGGAAAGAGAAGCTCAAACTCCAGGAGCCACGATATATGCACATTGGTTGCAACTAATACACCAAAAAGCAGCCAAAACCTGGGGACGTACCAGAGAGGCCATGAGGAAATATTATGATAAAAAGGCAATGGAACAACCAGATATGAAAATGGGCCACAAGGAGATGTTAAATGCAAAAAACATCTGTTCCAAGCGACTATCTATTAAGTTATGTCCTAGGATTTATGGACCCTTCGAAATGCTAGAGAAAAGAGGCCATTCAGCCTATAAACTAAATATTTCCCACCTTTGGCATATTCATCGGGTATGCCACGTATCATTACTGGAGCCTTACCGATCATCAATTCGTGCAGAAGGAGAGCAACTCCCACGAGCCCGTGAGGAAATCGAGGGAGACTTGGAAGGGGAGGTTGAAAAAATATTGAACAGTGAAATAATGTCATACACTAGGAGAGTTCAGGGACGCAAGGTTTGCAGGTGCGAATTACGGTATTTTGTAAAAGGGAAAGGTTTTTCGGATGGTACGATCAACTGGGAACCACCAGAGAGCATGGAACATGCTCAGGAGTTGGTGGAATGTTTTTATAGAGAAAACCCGTAAATGCCAGATAGGGCAGTGGTAGAATAGTACAAACAGTTTTCCTACCGTGGACGAGCAAACGCGGAAGGTTTTTTACCCTACGCTACTGAGTTCTAGACAGAATATAGGAAATTAAAAAATGAAAGACTCGTGACAAGCTTTTGGAGGAGGGAGCTTGTGTTAGGTATATGCAATTCCAACAGCGCCCTCTGGCCCCGATGTAGGGCCCAGACTTCACCTGCAGAACTGTCTGAAGTTGCCTGTTACCAGCAAAAATTGCGAAATTGGCAGCTTCTCCATAACACTGTATACGTCGTCGCCGTCCATCCGACCGGAAGCTGTTCGCAAGATATATGAGAGTGGTAGTGGGCACTACTCAGACAGCTGGAATCCAGTATATGATAAAAATGATATCCGTGTGAGCAGAAAAGCCTACCAAATAAGGAAACAATAATGCTTCCCGTTGACCGACAACAAATAGTCAAAGGTTTGCAAGAACGGACGAGAGTTAAGGAGATGGAGCTGCATGCCCATTCTCGCAAGGCAAATCAAAGCAGCGCTGAAGCACTAAGCCTACCAACTCTACATAATGATACCACAGTTATGCCTCGGTATTGTCACTGTTGTCTGATATTGAGACTGATCACCTCAATCATAGAGGAATGAATGGTAAATTCACATTTGGGCGGCATACTTAAAGTAAGTTCATATAGCAAACGCATCATTTACTTCTATCTGGCGGAGTCTCGCACATCCTTAGGAAGACGTTGTAAAATAAGGCAAATGTGCGGAAGCGGGAAATTATTTAGGGTCTACAAGTGTTCGCACTTAAGATTGATAAGAAGCAAGACTAGTAGTTGTTGCGGAGGCACTCAGTTCGTATAGGTATTAGATGTACCAGCCGCGGAAACTCACCCCGGATATAAATATAATTGCTCCTCCCCCACTATTGGACAGACAGCAACTGAGAAGAGATCTTATCAATATAACAAGTTATTATCTACATTTCTTACTCTTAGTAGTTTTAGCGTAACGAGTATTAGCAATAAACTTACGACCCATACTTGACATTACTCCGTTATCGAACACTTTGAAACGCTTAATCTTTCTCCACAGAGCTCTGTGTTGGTTACCCTTAACACTGAGATAGTATAGGTATTACATGTACTGGCCATGGAAACTCACGTGGGGTAGAAATACAAGAGTTCTTCCCCCGCTATTTAGTCAAAGCAGCAACGCAGAAGAGATCTTATCCATATAATAAGTTATTATCTACACTTCATATGCTTAGTAGCTTTAGCGAACCGAGTATTTGTTATGAAATTACCAGGCCTTGCTGACATTATTCCGTTATCGTACACCTTAACACTTTACTATACTCTACTGCGCTCTGGGTTAGTTACTTGTATCATAATGTCATAATCCTCTGTGTTACTACCTTACTGCTTTACCACTACTATCAGATAATGAATTTATCTATTGGCTGCACCTGTAGTTCACATTTGACAACCTGAGAACAGTGTTGGTAGTTATGAGGAGCTACCCTCAAAATGTACTTGAATAGCAGTCACCTCCGATACTATAATAAGGACCAGTCGTAGTAAGAGTTACAGAAGTAGGAAGCAAGAATTTGAGAAGAATGATTAAGAGAGGAGAATGCAATAATTCCAAAAAGAAACAGAAAATAGTTAGGTACTGCATGGGATGTAACGATTTTAAAGAATTTGCAATAACCATTGAAAATGGAATATATTTCAAAATATAAAAATGATGTTTTCCGGGGGCGGGGATTGATGCTTAGCAATACAACTATTTTTTGAAAATTGTTTTCATTATCCGAAGGTACATAATCATAGTAGGTTAAATTGTATATGATTAGCATAAAAATTTCTATCCATTATCAAAACCGGTGGATGACTTCCGCTACAAGAGTAACAAATATTTAATAAATGTAATATAAATAAACTATATGGATTATATGGTTAAAATATTATAAGTATATTGGAGAGCATGTTAAGCAAGGAGGTATTAGTAAGATAAAGGATGTATAAAAATAGTATTTTTAATTCTTTTAAGCAAAGAAGATGGTAGCCCCGTTAAATACAAGTTCGCATCCTTTATATAAACCTTGTATTAATAAGAGTATATAGAGACAACAAAGTAAGACATATAAGTATGACTGTGTTTAACTCTGAGAATTAGCTAAAGATATCACAAATCTTGTTTATTAATCTATGATGACATGAGGAATATTGTCAAATGTCCAAAGAAATAATAATCAGTGATAAATGAGGAAATATGTATAAAGATGAAGAAAAATTTTAATAACCTTAAGACAAGTAAAAGTAAAATAGTGATTATTATCATGAAATATCCGATGAGATACATAACATATAAGTTATCTGTTAGGCATATGCAATTCCAACACCCCCCTCTGGCCCCGCTATAGGGCCAGGACGTCGCCTGCAGTATGGTGGGAAGTTGCTAGTTACCAGCAAAAATCGCATAATTGGCAGCATCCTCATAACACCGTATACGTTGTCGCCGTCTGTCCGACCGGGAGCTGTTCGCAGGATATATGAGAGGGCTAGTGTGCACTACTCATGCAACTGGAATCCAGTATATGATACAAATGATATCTGTGTGAACGGAATAGCCTGCCGAATCAGAAATCAATAATGCTTCATGTTGACCGACTACTATTAAGTCATAGGTCTGCAAAACGGACGGCAGTTAAGGAGACGTAGCTGCAAGCCCATTCTCGCTAGGCAAATCCAAGAAGCGATGGAGCACTAAGCCTACCAACTCTACATAATGAAAATGCAGTCATACCTCTGTGTTGTCACCGTAGTCTGAAACTGAGACTGATCACCTCAGTGGCAGAGGAACAACTGGTATGTTCACATTTGGGTGGCATACTCAGACGAAGTTCATATGGCAAAGGCATTGTTTACTTCCGACTGGCGGAGTCTCACACACCCTCAGGAAGACAGAGTAAAATTAGGCCGAATAACTAGAAGCGCGAAATTATTCAGAGTCTATTAGTGTTCGCACTTAAGATTGATAAGACGAAAGACTAGTAGTTGTTGCGGAGGAACTTAGTTAGTATAGGTATCAGATGTAACGGCCGCGGAAACTCACGCGGGATATAAATATAAGAGTTCCTTCCCAGCTATTAGACAGACAGCAACGGAGAAGAGATCTTATCAATATAACAAGTTATTTTCTACACTTTATACTCTTCGTAGTTTTCGGGAAACGAGTGTTAGCGATAAAACACGACACCTCCCTGACATGACTCCGTTATCGAACACTTAAACGCTTAACCTTACTCTACTGAGCTCCCAGTTGGTTACCTGTAACATTATCGCTATAGAGATACTTTTGATGGTATAGGTAAAGCTGTAACCATAACAAAGTATGAAAATATGCAATATTATCATAATAACATAAATATATAAATTCAACTGAAATTTTTTGATGGTTTTAGTTGTTATTCATGAACTAAGAGATCAATTAATGGAATCTGTGGTGGTTTCACTAAGATTTTAGTGTTATTGTTTGCAAGGTTACCGAACAAAGTAACAGTGCGCAAAGTGATCAAACTAGGATCAATTACTTCATTTATTTTGTAAAAGTAGATATCAATAGGCTTTGTTTACGGTGTATGCCAGTAGTCGGTCGCTATACAATTTTCCACAGTCTTTATTGAATATGAAACATTACATTCATTTATTGAAATGTTATGCAGGCTCCTTTGGATAATTGGATTCACCTTGGTGCAAGTAACATAGCAATAAAATCTGTTTAGATTTTAAAGTTATCACTTAGAGCTGTGTCTTAGAGGGCTAAGATATGCATAAACAATGAAAAAGGAGCATGTATCAAGGAAAGAAACAACGAGTATCTAAGAATACAGCAATATTAGTATCAACATTGGTATTACTAGCATTTGTTGGATATACAGGTAAGAAAGTACAATGTTCTTGGTTATATTTATTTATCAAACTATGGGTTCCGAAGCCTTATGATGTTAAGCCAGTGAGAAAATTCTGAGAAATAAAATCAGATTGTTACGGGTAACCAACTCAAAGCTCGGTAGAGTATAGTTATGCGTATGGGGTAGTTAAATAACGGAGTAATGTTAGGGAGGCGTTGTGATAATAGTTGCTAAAGTTTTGGTTCGCCGATACTACTAAGAGTATAATTTGTAGGTAATAACGTGTTATATTGATAAGATCTCTTCTCCGTTCGCTGTTTGTCTAATAGCTGGGGAGGAACTCTTATATTTATATCCCGCGTGAGTTTCCGCGGTTGGTACATCTAATACCTATCCTGTCTAAGTACCTCAAACAACCCACTAACTAATTTATCTTATCATTCTGAGTGCGAACACCCGTAGACCCTGAATATTTCCTTGCGC
>QLOI01003231.1:0-20518 GCA_003313605.1 Tuber umbilicatum | reverse complement strand
CATTCTGCACACCCTCACTAAGGTAAACCAGCTTCTATTCCACCCTCGCCGGCTTCTGCGAGCCCGCCGAATCAGTAGAAGACGCCGTGCGCCGCGAGACCTGGGAAGAATCCGGCGTGCGTGTGGGTCGCGTAGTGATTCACAGCACGCAGCCTTGGCCGTACCCGGCGAACTTGATGATGGGTGCGATCGGCGAGGCGCTCCCGGACGGGGAGGAGATTGTCTTGAAGCATGACCCTGAGTTGGAGGATGCTCAGTGGATGGAGGTTGGGCGGGTCAGGACCGCGCTCCAGGGGAGTACCGGGACGCCAGATGTGGAGGTTGAGGGGGCTGTTGAAGTTTGTTCCTCATTGAGGGGGTGGTGGGAGGTATTGGGGAGGCTAATGATAGCGAATGGTTTTTTGATTTGTAGGGACAGTTACGACTTCCGCCATCGACCGCCATCGCGCATCAATTGCTTCTTGCGGTGGTCAATGGGTTTCACCTGGCGAAGCTTTAGATCATGCCTTTCTCATAACAGCACAGAATATACTAGTACAGTACACCATGATAGAGCACATCCCTTTACATTCTGCCAGAGAATAAAAGTACCATTTATTTAACTCTGCCTACTCCGTCCATTCCACCGTCACAAGTACTCACTCGCCCTTCTTATCTAATTGCATCCATCGACTAACCAACCGCCAACTCACCAAACTAAAAAAGTAGAGCCATAAAAGGAAATTCGTTCATCATATAGGGAAGGAATCAAATATAGGGTAAAAGGCGCCCAAATGCGCAATAAAAATGACACCTGTCTTGTATGATACGAAAGCAAGTAGTGAGGAAAATTAAAAAAACACGATCCACAGACGCCCGCTCGTATTCATGCTAGCTAAGTTATCATCAAAAGATAAATAATAGATAAATGTAGTAAGAGGTAGAGAAGAGAGAGAAGAGGTTACAAATGGTATCGTAAATAACCGCAAAGTAGCGCGACAAAATGGTATGAAGTAGGCGATATCAAGCACGAAAGGAAAAAAAAAAAAAAAGACCTGGTATACTCGACGGAATCTTACATACTGTCCACATCTCCCTCCATTGTTGGTTTTGTTGGAGATGTTAGCGGAAGGGTGGGAGAAGTGAAATAAAACAAGGAGAATTGACTTTTAAAAATACGGGATCAAAAGGAGATTGCTAGATGTTGGGAAAAAAATTGAAAAGAAGAGCTCCAGGCAAGACCGGATAAAAAACCAGCTCGATACATAGTGTGAGTAGGAAGAAAAAGAAAAAAAACAAGAAGCGCCTTCACCCAAAAGTTCTACCTCAAATGCTTTTTTGTGCTAAACGGAGGGAAATAAAGAAAAAAGGGGAATAAAAGTAGGTGAAAAACGTGCGATATAGGAACAACGCAACACAAGATCCTTTTACCACTCCTCACGCTGAGACCGGAGGTATTTCCTGGCCAGTTCATCGCCTCCCTGGGCAGATAGTTCCATCCAATGGTATGCAACACACATTGTCGCAGGGTCCCGCTTCTCAGGATCCTCGCCCTTGGCGACCATCATCTCGGGCCTGAACGTATCCTTCGGCTTAGACAGCGGTTTGGTCGACCGCGGGACCAAGGCTGGATTAGTGAGGTAGAAGATGGCCAGTTCCCGCTGGGCCGCAGGATCGCCTTCCTTCGCCGCGATGTTCCACATTGTGGCCGCGTCCCGCATTGTGTAGCGGCTGTACTCCTTGCTCTCGCCTTTGTTGCCCTTCTCCTTGCCAGATTCTGATTCCCGCTGAGTGGTATCCTTGGCTACAATCTCGTCTGCGATCTCCGCCATGGTCCTACAGACGTCCTGCTTTAACCCGAGGGCAGCCAATCCGGTGTCCCAGAATGCTTTCCCAATGGCAGTCCTGTCCAAGATGGAAGCAGGAACGAAGGCGGCGACAAACTGCAAATCACGGAACAAGGTTTTGGGTCGAATTTCTGCTTGTCTGAACAAATCCTGCAAAACTTCCACAATCATGTCCGCACTAGGCGCCGCGGTATGAGTTGGCGAGCGGGCGCCGCTTGGCGTCGTCAGGGGCGGGGTTATAGCACCACTGTTCATGACATTCGACCTCCTCTCCTCAAGATTGGCCATCGCCTCCTCAATGTTGCTTGGCTGCGAGAGCTGTAAACTACATATCCTGGAAGAGGCCTCTCCCATGGCCTCCAAAAACGGCGAACTAGGCATCGATGGGAGAGTGGGTTTGCGCACGCATGAAGGAGACCGGGAGGAAAGAGATGCGACTATGAGAAGCTCCAGTTCATAGATGGCTTGCAATTTCTGGAATGGATTGGGGTGAGTAGAAAATTTCATGAGTAACCTTCGGAAGGCATGACCATAGGGGAACGCCATGAAGCCACCCTTCTTAGCAGCAGAAAGGGTTGAAGTCCGGGCAGTAGCATCGCTGGATGATGAGTTCTCCTCTCCAGAATGGGCTTCACGGCCAACATTTTCTAAAGTGGCAACCGGCGCCGCCAGCTCTCCTTTTTTCTCCTTGCCTAAGGCCTCGAAAGTGCCCGTGTTAGCGGATTTCCGAACGTTCTTAGTGCTCTTCTTTCTAGCCAGCTTCTTGTTGCCAGATCCACCGCTGTTCTTGGATGACTGTTTCTCCGGCACCTTTCGCTTGGCCTCTTCCTGCTCTTCCTTCCTTTGGATGCACTCATCACCCAAGCCACCCGAAAACCATCCGTCTGTTTCACTGCCCTTGCTAAAGACCTCTAGACCAAGGTCACTCAAGAGAAGACCGGTTAGTGATTGCTTCAACTCTCCTAGGAATTTCCTTTTCTGGTGGTTAACTGTCTCCAAGGATTTGGATAATGAAGTTGGTGAATGTGCGGTTTTGGGCCTACCGGAATTAGAATTATTGCTATGAGAAGAAAACGGGGACCAATAGGTATTGTGAGTTTCAGATTGCGAAGCCGGGCTAGGCATGCCAAACAAATCTTGTCTGTCAATGGAATCCATAAGGCCAGCGTTGGATTTGGTCCTCCCTTTGCCACGGCTCGATGGGAGATCATGGATAGAGTTCACGATGCTTGCAGACCTGTTCCTTCCGAAAATGTCACTGGTACTTGGCCTTCGGAGCATATCCAGGCCGCGCTTAACACGTCCATCCTCATGATCATCGTCGTCCCCTGAAACACTTAGTGTGCCCACACCTGCCAAGTAGAGTTCGCCCTTCTGGCGGTTAATAGCCATCTCTCGGTCGTCCCGGGAAAACAGCTCACTCGACCATAGAACGGGGCCGTCAAGTATCCCATCGCCAACAAGTTTAGTAACACATTTATCGATTTCAAGGCAAAAGCGGTGAATCCTCTCTTCCCCCTTGCAAAAGTTCTCAACTGAATATCTGCTAAGGTACTCAAAGGTCATGCTCGCTTGCTCATCACTCAACTTGTTGAGTCCTCCGTGCTCTGGCTGGGCAGCAAGGATGTCGATCAGGGTATCCGATTTCAAAAGCGAGAAACTGCTGGTTGACATTCGGTGGCTGATATTGCGGGAGGAGCTCTTGGTTTTTGTGTCGGTCTTGGGTCGTTGGGGCATGCCCATCTTCTTCAGGGCCAAAGCGACGTTGCGAGCCTCATCGTACGCTGCCGAATTGCGAACATCCGTGACATACCACATCTTGTCACGAAGATCCTTGACCTTATGCATCATTTCGTCCACGGCGGTTTCATGCCGCTCTTGCGCAAGGGTGAGCCAAACGAACCATGCTTCGCATTCCTCAATCCCAGCTGCTGATCTCTCTATTGAATCGCGGGGATCTCTGGAAAAGATGTGAAGTAAGGGGGCATACTCATCACGCTGAAGCGATGAGGGAAGTTTCCGAGCCTGGAATACCGCCCTATGATATTGTTGTGAAGAAACATAGTCTCCTCTGGCCAAACATTGCGTAGAGGCAGCCTGAAGCATGGTGAAAAGGAGTGAGGGTGGTATTTGGACACGCTGCTTAGGCTTATCTAGATTGTCTTTGAGAGCAGCGCCCCGTGAGCGGTCTGGAGCTGGCGCCTTTGATTGACCCGCCGTAATCATCGCCGTTAGATTGCTCTGAGGATGGAATGGATTGCTGGGATCTAGCTTAGTCTCTGGAACCATTTCAACGATCGGAATAGTCGGAACACTGGGGGCACTGTTGGCTTTCGCAGCCGATGGCCTATTACTGAACTTGGGATTCTCGGAGACTGGCTCCTCGGGAATTTCGAACTCGGCCACCAACTTCATGACTGACTCCTTAAGCTGATTGTAAACCCTGTCAAGGCCGGAAACCTCAAGCGGTGCCTCGTCTTCACTATCGCTATTGTGCCCTTCATCTTCGTCATCTTCGTCATCCTCATCCCAATCTTTCCGCATCTTCAAGCTCAGTTCCTTTCCGTCCGGAGAGACGTAGATAACCGCCCACTTTTCAGCGCAGGGATGACATTTTCCAGATGTAACATCAGGTCCAAGTCTGCCCATCATTGCCTCGACGGCTGATCTGACTTCCAAGCCAAATTTCTCCAAGGAGTTTGGGTCCGAACTAGATGGATGGAAAGTTTGAGCGTTGAAGGAAAAGGATGATGGTGACGCCAAAGGAACGGATATAAACGACCGTCTGTCATCCGGGAAGCTCGATCGTTCAAGTAAAGGATAAGTCATCGACGCTGATTCACTGGTAACAGAAGAACCAGATCCACTAAGGACCGAGCCCGAACCAATCTCAAATCCAGTGTTCGGAGATTTGCCGAATATCTGCCGTGAGGACGATCTGCTGCCTATGGTTCCCCGGATATCACGTCCTTCTACCATAGCAGATGAGCCTTGGGGATATAACGCTCGATAAAGAGTAACAATGTCTGACGGGCATAGCACAACGAATGGTTGAACCTCGGTTGTCTCACGAGGAGAAGTGATAGCCTTGGTTGGGAGAAGAACAGGTGTTAAATCAGTGGGGTGTGGGTTGCGAAACCTGGCGAGCAAGTTCTCGATATGGCCCCGAACCACAGGTTCCACAGGATTATTGGTTTTCCTGAATATGCTCAGTAAGTTATATTTCCTAGAGTGGCAGACCTATAATCAACCTACCAGTCACCAAAGACAACGCCGACCGCATGGTTATACATTTTTTTCAAAACCGGCCGCAAAATCTTTAACCTAGCATGTTCACTAATATGATGGCCCGTCATAATCCCGTAGTACTGGTGGGTCCGTTAGCTGTATTCCCCACCACGGTCCACAAGGATAATCACTCGCTGTGCATACCTCTGGATAAGCGATTCCATTGGTCAAAAACCGCTGAAAGAACCATTTCGCCACAAGAATAATTTCTGCTTGGCGTTTCTTTTTTGGGTCGTCAATCTTCTGCAGGATCGCATGCCCCAATTCGAGGATGCCTTCCGGTATTCCTCCAGCGCTGGGGTCGTCGTCCAAAACCTCAAGCAATTTCTTCTCCGCCTTAATCCAAAATTCTTCTGCGAGAAGGTCCTGCTTTCCGCGAAGATCCGCTTGAGAACCACTGTTATTTTCATCCACCAAAAACGATCCTTCCTGGATAAGGTTCATCAAACAAATTTCCAAGTTGGCTTTGGCGGGCCATTCCCGCATTGCTGCCCATGAATCCATAACAACCAACAGGAATGATTCACCCTTATTCTCACAAATCAACTTGGCGCAAGTGGTAGCCCAAACATCCGTTCGCCGCTTGTCCTCCGCAGAATCAGGGCCCGTAGAGTTCGCAAATATTGTGTGTAATATGGTGTACAACGGGTCATTACGGTGGAAGGCAAGAAGTCGCTCTACTGGACTAGGCACGGGAATTTGGGATGTGGTGTTCCTGGGGGTCGCATTACCACGCCTAGGCACCTGTTGGGGTAGGATGGATTCCTGTGGGTTCGGTTGATAGTGATGTCGGACCAAGCTCTCCAACTCAGAATTCGTGAGACGAGCAAGACGATTCGCGAGAAATGTTGGGCTAGACCTAATCATTGAAACGAACGAGAGTATAGTATCCCGTGCCTGGACTGGAATCTCATGAAGGAAAGACGTCAATCCCTTGGGGCCTTCGTTGTCATCGGAAGGATTCGAGGGCTTTGCCGAATCCAATTCGGGTTCCAACATGGCAAACCGGCGCGTCGCCTCACATGAATTCCTAACATCGTGGAGTGCATTGTACAGGGTGGCGAAATCAGATTTCTGATCGGATTTGAAGTAATCAACTAAAGCCTTATGACAGAGTTCACCCGACCTGGTTAGCCGCGCCGAAACAGCACTCGATACCAGTGACTTGTGCAGACGTATCCGGCTCTGGCGATGCTTGTGTTCTTGGTAAGATTGTAATTTGACTAGATGCGCTAATTCGGCAAGCGATGTGGTTTGACCAACGAAGGCGGAAGGAACAGAGGAAATGTATGAATCGCCGGAAAGCAAAGGTAGTTGACTGGGGGGAGCGGAGGCAGAAACAGGCAAACTAGGCCGATGCTTCAAGGACGACTGCTGCCGACCTTGGGCTATCGTCATATTTTGTGGTGGTGGAGTGGCAGACGGAGATGGGGGAGCCGATGTACTCGCTTGAGTGGGTTGAGAAGGGATGGGAGAAGAAGTTCGAGATGGAGGTTGAGGGGGGGCTACAAGACAGAATGAGTGGTGGTTAGCTAATGTAGCAGAAAACTGACGAAAGAGCAACAATGCTGGTGCTTGGTATGCTTCTGCTTTGCTTATGCTTTGCTTCGTGCTTTTCCCGATGCGTGGGGTGCGCTTCTTTCTTTCTGCTCAACCCGCTGCCACGCTGGCAACGCAGCACAACAAAAGCAGGAAAAGCAAGGCACACGCAGGAGGTAACAGAGCCGCGCGGCGGGGATCAACAAAAGCAGAACAAAGTTCCTTATAACTAAACCATAGAGAGGGAATGCATACGAGTAGGCGAAGGGGAGAAAGACTCGGAAACCTTCATGTGTCCATGAGATACGGGGGTGTAATTGTTGCTATAAAGTATACCGATATTGGGAGAAGGGAATAAAAGGAAAAAAAACAAACAGAGGTTGAGTAACCTCTTTCCCAGGAGCGGGTAAAGTAGTGCAGTTTGGAAGTTGAAGTGTAGCGTGCGAAAAGGTGGAAATAGAGGGAGTTTCAAAAGATCGATAGATGGAAAAGGAGAGAAAGCAAAGTTTTCTTCTTCTTCTCTCTTTCCTTTTTCCTACTGTCTTTCCTTCTTTTCTCGTGGTGGTTGAGAATAATGTGCGGTGGGTGTAGTGGGGATAGGGTGTGTATAATACGAGTCCGTACCGTAGGGTAAGGGACCTTGGATAGAGGGGCGTAAGAGTTTGAGGGTGAAAGTCGATCTGGACCAGCAAAAAAAAAGTATTTCGCGAGGCGAACGCTCTCCCTCTCGTTCAGCGCAACCCGGGATGAGAAATGGCGATGGCGAAGATTTCGCTCGGAAAGGCAACAAATGGGCGGGCAGCCAGTACTAAGGTAACTGGGTACCGCAGTAGGGAGCGGTACGATAACTAAAGTCGGGGACGGAAGGGGGGGAGTGGGTGGCGGGGAAGGGAATATGAGTGGGCGCGAAATGTGGTAAGATGGTGAGGCGGGCTTAGATTACTGCTGCTGCTGCTGCTGCGATGTGCTGCTGCTGGTGGTGATGGCTTGCTGCTGCTGCTTGCTCCTGCTTCTTGCTGAGCCTTCTTCGCTTCCTCTTGATTCCCCTTCCTTCCTTATTGTTCGTTCCTGTTCCTTCCTTCTCGTAGAATACGGGTACGGTAGTCCAGCGGAACTTGTTGGCTAGATCCACTGCTGGCTAGTGGTCCTTACCGTTATTATTTTTCTCCCTTCTCTCTCCCGACTTCTTCTTCCGTTCACTACCGGCGGATCCGTTTTGCCAGGCTCGCTCGTACTGTACAAGTGAGTGGTTCGCTGTGCTGGCTCAGATGATGTAGTTGGGGTGGGATTGGAGGAGAGGAAAGGTTGGTGCAGATGGTGCAGATATCAATACCGATGACAATGATCACGGAAAGAGTGTTCGCAATGCACCACCCACCAACTAATTAACCCTCTACACCCTCCAAATGATCAAGGTTCGACCATTATTTGTGAGGTCTGCGCTTCATCCCAATGCGAAATGGATGTCTGCCCGAATGTGACATTTTCCCACTCCCACACTGACACACTGAAATCGCTCGCTGCTAGAAGGCGGGAGACCGAGAATAGGCCGCTGTCAGCCCAGTGAATACTGAATACTTTTGGTTGCTATGACGGACACGCTGTCCAAGCTGGTACCGCTCGCTTGCTGGTTCATCCGCCTGCCCCTCAGTTGCCCTGGTGGTGCGACACCCACCATAGGACGGCCTTCCCATTCTTGGCAAAGATTCAGATTCAGAGATTCACTAATCCAAACTCGGTATGGACCTAAGCCTAAACGGGTTCGTCAGTGTGTTTATACCGGTATGGGCTTAGTGGATTGTGACCTAGCCCTAACAACTTTTGACGGAGTTCAAAATCACCTACCTACAGTATAACCGTACTTCTACTCGAAGACACAAGATATAACTTCTCCATCCGCTCAACCAGAGCACAGTATTTCTGAGAAATTAAACCATGGAGCTGCTTTCCAATTGGTCCCCCATCGGTATAAAGGTCGATAATTGGAAATAGTTATTACGGTCAAGTGTTGATAGGTTTCTTGTCGATCTGTTTTTTCGGGACCCTAACAAGGCGTCGCACACCATATCAACAGCTTCGCTCATGGTCCGGATCCCCAACTCCTCGAGTATTACTCGCAGCACGAGTAAGGCAAACAGGGATCAGATGGATAGGGGTGGGGAAGGGCCGTTGCGGATTGGTCGGTCCCTTCTCTAAAAAGTGACAGCAGAGCAAACGACAGGCATCTATCTTTTCCAAACACCTTGGCATTGTCTAGCTTTTGTTTTCTTCTCACATTTCTTTCCTTTTCCACTACCCCGAACCCAGTTATTTCTGCCCTTTGAGGGGTGATGACTTGGGAGTTGGATGGGAAGCGCCCGAGAAACTTTCCCTCTCCCCCATGAACCCTGCTTATCCCTTCCCCCAGAATCGCCGGTTGCCTCCGATTATTACTGTATCTGTTGGTGGTCGAGGGTTGGAAGCCGCAAACTCTTGCCCCCGAATTAGACCCTATCGGATGATTGCATTGTGTGATACAAACGTTGGCCCAGAAAACGGTTGACGTCTGCCTCAGCCTTCAGTACGGTGGTAAATCAGTATCATCGGTTCTCTGTGTGATACCTTGATTCCATTCTGTGACTTGAACAGTCGCAAACATCTGTAGCCCAATCTATCTCGAGTTCACAGCACCATCCTCACCGTCGCCATCGATCATGACTCCTCCCGTCCACACCTGATGACGGTTTGAATTACGCTCGACTCCGTCGAGGATGGTCGACGCTTTGGCACAGTGCCTGTACTGTACTCGAGTACCGATATCTGGTAGGTGGGCAAGATGCGTAGGGCCACTGTCCCTGTCAGCAAGTCTCCTGCACCAGTACCGTGCTCGAGTACGGCACTCGAGTACTCGTACCGTACAGTATGTGCCATACCGTGCCTACCGCTAGGCAAGGCCCATACGAGTACTCGAGTGCGGTACTATATCGTGCCTGTGATCTCTCCATCCAGTCCAAAATCCAATTCATCTCTACAGCGCCACGGTACTGGTCCGTTAATCATAGTAACCGATCTACAAGATTGGCTGCCCGGCAACCCGTCTTCATCGCCATTCCAGCTCATCCACTGCCGGTAGCTTACTCGAGTACTATGATAGCCCAGCCGTCATCCAGCAGGCAGATCCATCGGTCGGCCTCCCGAACCGTTCGTCAGTTTTTCGGCCCATCTGACAACCGAGCTCCTCACTGCTCGATGCCTACTCGTTTGTCTGCGCTTTGCCTTCCTTCCGACGAACTCGACAAAACCAATCTCTCGTCCGCCGTACCGAACAATAGCGCACCTCTGCCACAGTTTATGATTAACTTGGCATTTCCGTTTCCACTCATTCCCCCTCCTTTCTTACCCCTCGAAAGGAAGAAGAAAAGAAAGAAAAAAACCGGGAAACCTATCGCATGGGGGGCCATTTACTCGAGGACAGTACCTTCCGCGGTTAGATGACTACTCGTAAGAGAGTGTGGGTGTTCTGCGCCAAGAAGGGTTTGGCGCAGAATGCAACCGAGTTTGCCAACTCATCAGTGCATACCGATAACATGCACTCACTGCACCCGAAAAGGATTTATTCTATTTCAAAGAACGAGAGAGAGAACGAGAGAAAGAAGTGGCCCAAGGCACGACAGGCAATCCCTATGGGAGAAGAGCTCTTGGATGCTTTTTCCCTTCTCCTTCGTCTTCCTTCATGCACGTCCTCAGGAAACCTGCTCCTTGGCTTGACATGCGTTACATTGCAGCGGGGTGGGGCTCTCCACTCGTTCCTCCCCTTGATGAAAGTTGCTAGTTTTGGGGGGTCTCGTTTGTTTTGAATCTTCTCGTGGGAGGGAGGAAGGAATTGTTTTTGCTTTCATTTCATGTTCTAAAACTATATCATTTGTGCGTTTGCTATTGTTGACGGTGTTTTGTGGCGGTAGTTGCTATGATACTACGGCTGCTCTATGACATGGTACCGCGGTAACTGACATGCGCTGTCGCCCTCGGCAAGCCTTGCGAACCATTCTTATGTGGAATACATCCACTTTTGGCGAAAGCCTACCTGACATGGCGCCTGCGCATCACTGAGATCACTGCAACCATAGATATTCCTGTTATGGTACTCCCTTGCAACAAGATAGCGCGCTTGTTCAATCGAGTTGGGCTGTTTCCAGCCCCCCGGTCTTCCGAGATCCAATGGATGGATATTGATCGCAATTTCTTCCCACCCCCCAATGTGGATGGCTACAAATAACTTAAGTTGACTGCGGAGCGCTCACCATCCATCAATCAATCAACACCAATTGACAAAACACAATTGGTGAAAACACATTCCATCCCATTTCATGCTTTAAACGCTACTCTGTTTCATGTTTATTTTTCTTCACCAATTTTGTCAGTAGATCGGGGGGGGGAGGTTTCTCCCCCACTTTCTCCCTCCTTCTCGACACTGATACGACACTGATATGGGGCATCATAATCATCTGTTACTTGCATCTCCTCCTTACGAGTTTCCGAGAAGAAGCGGAAAAAACATCTGCGGCCGGTCCTCATTCTCATTCTCACTGCCTCGAGCAGTTCTATAGAATCCTACCTTCCATACTGAAGGTACATACTTTCCACCATACCGAGATCCAGGACCCTTAGCCACGGTTCTTGTCTGCGTGCGATTGACCCCATCTCTCCAATGCCGACAAATATAACACACAGACAGGGCATGGACAAGTACCGTACGCTGTAACTAATTAACAATCGCAGTAGTCTCTATCGATTCTTCGATGCATCGAAACCATGTACCGATTCGCCGATTTTGGTTAGCCAGGCCTTCTTCCACCCACCCTGCACCAGCCATCTCGCCAGCCCAGTTTTCACTACGATACGATACGAGTACAGGTACTCCAAGGCACGTCTCACTAAACTTGGGAACCACCTATCCACTTCAAACCCCTTCCGTCCTCGCACATACATCCCCCTCCGCCGCTCCAACCACCACCCACAGGACCCACCACTACAAAACCCCAAGCCTACATACGAGTAGAAAAATAATAATACGTGGCAGCTCGAGAGTAGAATGAGGCTATCGTCCTTCCTTTCTCCTCACTTCCTTCTACATTACTGGTCCAGAGGCGCGGTGATTCCGCTAGTCTTACACCATCCATCTTTCTCCTGTACCGATATAAATACGCTCGATGGGTTTTCTAGGACAGTGACATGTGGTATGCAGGATATAAGGCTGGAGCTTCCATCATCGCTGCACCAGCTCTCTCGGGGGAGGGGGTGGGATTATTTTAACCCTTTGCATAAGAATACCATTAGCCCTACTCCCCACTCCCACAAGGAAACATTGAAGGAAAGGGGCGAAAGGCATCGGCATGAGAAGATGCCGACTATCATGGACTTTATCCAGGCTTGAACATGATTTGGTAGTTAGTCGAAGTATCATAATGTGCTCATGTACTGTACTGTACGAGTACGGTGCAGACCTCGCATGATACCTATTCTAATAAAAGTATCGTAATTTGAATGGACAACAAAGTTATTTTTCTTCTTCCTCTCCCTCTCCCTCTCCCTCTTCCCCTCCCCGCGCTCATCCATTCACTAACTTGCGTGATGGATGGCTGGATGAGCTTACATCCGCAGCAAGTATACAATGCTCTGGTCCAGCCCGATGCCCATCGGGACCCGGATTTACCATACCCGACAACATCTGATCCGATCTTTCCTTTTTTCCCCTTCCTTCCTTCCTTCCATACTTACCATATGGTGAAATGTTCGCCGGCTTTTCGCAAGGGCCGGAAAGCGAGAAAGATCAAAAATAGGAAAATTAATTAATTAATAAAAAAATTGGTACCTCTTTGCCATGCGTACGTTTCATGCGTTCGATCGATTGGTGGGTCTGTCGGCGGGGATTGTTCAATGCCAACCGGGACTTTTACCATGCGGTGCTGCACGATAGTATGGTACGGTGGGGTGCCGGTAGTAGGAAAGTTAGATGCAAGGTATCATGGCTTGGATTGTTTCGTGCAATGATCTCGATGGTGAAGAGGTATTTAAATAAGAATGATAAAAAGTTGGAAGGTTCAGAAATCTGCGGTAGCAACTTGTCCACAATTGGTCGACCGACTCAAGGCCACAATTCTTGATACATTGATCTAGGCCATGTTTCTCCTTATACAAAATTGAGAGCTGACAAGCTGCTACGGGATACGATGCTATAAAAATTCATATCCTACATGTATCTGTTAGGTTTCGTGTGTGTAATTTGATGTTGCTGCAATGATCATAATCCAGAAATTTAGAAAATGTTTTTTTTTTCTACGGGAGTGGTCAGTGATCCGGATTTTTGTTCTAAAGTCCAGAGTTTCCTACGGGGAGTGCGCGATGCAGTACGCAAAAGATTCGCCCGTTGAGCTGAGGACAGGACAGCATTTGCAGCACCGGTATCATACTAGCAGCCAAGGCTCAGCTGCCCTCAGCTCAACCCCCATTTCCCCCCACCAAGAGCCTCAACTTATTTTCCAACTACCATGCCGGCGGGAATCGTTCCACTTCTGCCAAACAACCCGTTTTCGTGCCAGTAAGCCCACATGCCCATCCACCACACAACATGGAGGATTGGGGATCTCCGTGGGCTGACGATGAGAGGCTCGGCGGCAAAGACGGCGCGCCCAAAAGGAAACTTCCGCTGAAAGTGAAGGATGTTGAGGAGGAGGAGGAGGGAAACGATCTAGAGAAGGGGGAAGGGGAAGAGGTGATAGTAACCCCTGTTATGGAGGAGAAACAGGATGTTGAGGTAGCGGGCCTGACGGTGGATTGGGACAACGGGTTTGCCGATTCGTCGGCTTGGGCGAATGCTACGCCGAGGGTTCGGGTTAGTGATGGGGATGACTTTGGATGGGGGGCTTTGCGCCCAGAGGGCTTCGCAAGGGTGAGGGCAAAGAGGGGTGATGATTCGGGGGAAGAGGGAGAAGGGGGGATTGAGGATGACTGGAGGGGTAGCATTAAGGACGAGAGTGTCAAGACCGCTAATCTTAACCCGATAGCTACCGATGAAGTCAACGCATGGGGTGCCGGCTCGGATTGGGAGGATCCTAGGACTCCTAGGACTCCCGAACCTCGAATTGAGGGAACGAACGATGCCCTGGGTCTATCCTCAGATGAGGTGGGGGAGAATACCCCTGATGGGGGATTTGATACGGGAGTGAAAGACTTACCCACTCTAGATGTCGAGAGACATGACCAACTCATTGATGCTGCAAACCTCCTGAACAGTCCTACGAAACAGCTGGTGAGCGATAGGGAAACCCAGAATGTGGAAGAGAGCTCGGCAGATAATTTGCAAGCTGTTCTGGAGGCCGTTTCAGACCCCACTCCTTCAAAGACTCCGGAGGACCCAAAGGATGTCAGTCCGCTGCCACTTGAACCACGTCCGGCCACCCCGCCGATCTACGAGGCAAACTCTCCGAAAGGCGACTTCACCAGTGTTAACGCTGGTGACCAAGGTGACGACGACGATGATTTTGGGGACTTCGAAGCTGAAGGCGGGGAATTCGGGGAACCCCAAGTTCCCATACCAGAGCCTGTACTTCCTGAAGCGATCAAAGCACCTCCACCAGACTCTTTCGAGATAGATGTCTCTCTTGTTTCGAAGCTATACCCGATCCCTACCAGCTGTCCAGACCTGCCACCAGTCGAGGAAATTATCTCAACTACAGACTCGTGAGTGGGCAGTTACTCTATTGGTGTTCGTGTTTAATCTTTGAATAGCCGTAAAACCTGGTATCGACTGTCGACGGGCGGGACCATTAGGAGGAGCCGCTGTGGCGACGACGACTATGTTCGGGTTATGTGGGTTGGGTCGAAGGTGCAGGAAGTTGTAAACAAGATTGTGGAGAAGTGGGTGATAGAGGACAGGAATTTAGGAGGGGGTGGTTTGATAGGTGGGGGAAAAAGGGTGAGTGCTATGTTTGGGTGGGGGGACACCAGCTCGAAGACTTTGGATCAGAAGCCAATCTCTCTGGAGAGTGCCGCGCCGCAATTACCGAGTGGAGGTCGTTCTCGCAAGGCAAGCGGTCCTATGCCTGTTTCTATCCCTACACAAAGTCTACTCTCGAAACCTACCCCAGTTGGGATCTCGAGTTCTTCAGAGTCAGCGGGCGGCGGATCTGTTTCATCACCCCAAGCTGCAAGCTTCGGATGGAGTAGCACACAACTTCAATCTAGTCCGGGTTCGGTGGGAGATAATGAGAAAACACCTACACCATTGAGGGCGAACCTCCATAGCTCGACAAGGCATTCGTTGTCGTCCCAACCAACCCTCCAGAAAACATCGCCAACCCCTCACCCACCCACGACTGCCAGCAAGTCAACTGGGAGTTCGATGGTAGTAGCACCAACCGCTCTATCTCCAACCCTTTCACCAACTGCGGGTACCAAAAATTACCCCATCGCGCCGGCCCCGGAATTTCTCCCGGTGGTGGATAATTCGATCACCAGGGAGCCTCTCCCTGCAGGTCTGCCCGCTGATACGCAAGCAACCGATTTAGCCTCCGCGCCCGGCTTTGATGATTGGGGTACCTTGGAGAACATGCCGGTAAATGCGCCACTTGCGCCTGCAAACAGCCGATCGCACAATTATGACGAGTGGGACGCATTTGAAGGTCTTGCAGTGTCAGGGAATCCTCCCTCAGCACCCAAAGAAGTTGCTCGAGCGATTGGATCTCAGAAGCCCTCTGTGGCAACCAACCTCAAGTCCGCTGTTCCAGCGCCAATACCATCAGCCCAGTCGCCATCCGGATCAGATAAAAAGCTCAACTCAGCTCCAACAGCACTCGAGCCAGCTGATACAACTATCGGTGACTGGGGTGATCTTGGATCCCTGTCATCTCAACCTCCGAAATCCCAAACCCCATCAAATATGTCGTCTTCACATGTCCCTAAATATCAAAATACCAATTCACTAGCCTGGTCTGAATCGAAAGATCAGAATACCTCTCAATCGGGTCTAGTCAAAGGTTTTCGAGACGGCTCAAGGCTTTTAATTCCGCCAGCTCCAAATATGTCGGGCGGTGGGAGCTTCATTTCTGCACCGATGAACGGAAGTGCGTTTGATGGCATCAAAAAGAACCCCGTCGTGTCTGGTGTGGAAACACAACAAGGCGGTGATGAAGGAGATGATTGGGGCGAAATGGTCCAATCACCAATCATGCCTACGGGAGCTCTTGGCTTTTCAGAAGCTCTGAGGGTGTCAACTCCCGCTTCATCACAGGATATCACTAGCCTCAGCACTTCGACCTCACCAGCACCATTGATCCCTCATCGTATGCCAGCGCTAGACCCAGCCCCTGTGCCACCTCCGACGCCTGCTCAAGCTCCGCCACCAACATTGACACTTTCTGCTACCCTGAGTCCGAGCGATTTGGGGCAAAAATCGGGATCTATCATCGGAGATTCCTGGGATTTATCCTTCTTCGAAGGACCCCCAACACCCAAGAGTGGTTCCTCTGCTCCCAAGGATACTCCAGAGTCTGCTAGCCAAGATCTGTGGGATACGCCAGCTGTTGTGCAGGACGAAGCCCCGGAGTCAGCGGATGAAAAGGCGATCAGAGAGATTGTGGAAGGATTGCCTGATCTGAGCTATATGCTCGGCTAAGGAGGGCCACGGGTGCTTCACTAGAGTTGAAATTTAAACCCTAATAAATATAGGTAGGGCATCAAAAAGACGTAGTTTCCCTATATCCTAAGGTGGAGTCACTAGTTTGTTTTTTCTTTGCATAACCTGGAGTTTGTACGGCTTTGAAAAATTCTCATCTCCTTTCGCTTGGTTTATGTGAAGTCATTGTGATAAATATTATGGGTATAATGGCGTTTCATTCAATAAAAATTTAATACATTCAATAATGCGTTATCATACCCACATAACCCTCAGGTGGATCT
The DNA here is from genome assembly GCA_003313605.1 of Tuber umbilicatum. Lineage (NCBI taxonomy): Eukaryota > Fungi > Ascomycota > Pezizomycetes > Pezizales > Tuberaceae > Tuber > Tuber umbilicatum. Next base: position 3,929 of record QLOI01003231.1, on the reverse strand, counting down.
GCCATACACGGCGACTTATGGTCGGAGGAAAAGGCCTGAGACAAAGGCTACTGTGACGAGCTGTTTCATAATGTTAGTCAACTGCCAAGAAACGGTGAGAGGGCTCAAAGCCAACTGCCAACCTTTCGATTTTGGACTATGACACACGCACGCAACACATCCACCCTCAGCCCGCTAACGTTCTTGCCGGAAGAACGAAAATGTTCCAACACCGACACCTTCCAAATGACAAAAAACAGCCTCTGGGCAAACCAAATACGTCATGGAGATCCGGACTGTTATTGACATCTGGGTCGAAAGAAGAAAAAATTCCCTGTGGTGATTAAAGGGTTATGAGATACTTGAGCCCCCTCTCCCCGTCTCTGACTAATCGCGAAAGAAGGGGTAGAAATGGCGAGAGCGGATGTCTCCTTGCTGGCCATCCGTCAAGCCTACACAATCCTACCGTGCTCTGCTGAATGGACTCCGCCGCACCATCCCTCCCGGTACGGTACCTTGTTTAAACCATCGGCTTGGATATAATACGGTAGATTTCGTATCCGGTTTTATCTCTTCCCTCGAGATCTGTGGGGAGATTTTTTTGTCTTTTTATTTCGTTTTTCTTTATCACGAACGGGGCTCCCTTTGACATACGGAGACCATGGATATCAGTTTGATATTCCCCCCGCTACCGTTATATATCGCCGAGGATTCGACCGATCTATCGGGAACGGAGCAGCCGATATTCCGTTTGTTAACTTAGGTTACTGATCTGTTCTTCAGAACTCTGTTCCGCTGTCGTCTGAAGTGGTCGGCCAATGTCCTGCCGACTTGCGGAGTTCAATGAAGGCATCTGCACAATCACCTCGACTTTGATGACTGAGACAAAGATAATATTTATCCTTACATGTCCTCTCATCAACAACTCGGAGAATTAAATGCTTTTCAATCCACGTTGCAGTTACCGTCGGACTGATCTAATCCTATCAAGTGATAATCTAACCGATCATGAGTCATGAGTCCCGTTCCTTTAACTCTTTATATGTTCTATTCTATTCCCTATCCTCATTTCATGTTCCCATTGCTCCCAGAGCGAAGCAAAATGGCGAAACAGGCTTCATCTCTTGCGCTCCGGAGGGAGATCAGCCAAGTTTGCGTAAGTGCTTGTTTTTAATACTATTGTTTGTTCATCTGGCTAGTGGGTTAGGTTTTCCCAAAGGGATGGTCTTCCTTTAGTAGTATCTCTCTATGCCTGTCGCATATGGAGTGGATTATCACCCTCGTGAAGGACATGCAAAAGAAAATAAGGAGTCAGAATGTGGAGTGAGGAGGAGAGGAAACGGATGAGGTGCAGAACGCCCATTGCTCTTCTCGGTTCTGCCTGACGCTACGATTACTGGGCTATCGTATGGTGATGAGGGAAAGGACTGAACTGAGAGGCAAGAAAAGAAGGGAAAAAGGGCTGGAATAGACAGAACTGTTGCTCAGTTCTCCGTATGAGTGGAGATGGTATTACCGTACGCTCACTGCTACGGGATGGAGCGTCGTGATGCTCTTATACCAGAGAAGGCCGCCAAGTAAAACTTGTCTGACGAAGTCAGGAAAATGGGTTAGGGGTTGGTAGGAACTCTTGGATGATGACACTTAAGTTTTTTTTTTTGCCTTTTGTGGGAGTGAACATGAGGCAAAGGGAATTGGCTGCGGTATTATCATATCGTACTATCAGATAGATGTGTTTTATCTCATGGATATCTGCCCTTAATAGAAATACAAAAGGGCAAAATCTATGTAGGGGATAGAAAGGGATGGGGGAGGATACATAAGAGGAGGGGACTATTGGTATGCCGGTACTTATATAGAATATGCCCGGTCTGATCTCATATGGCCATTCTGGGGAGGGGGAAGGCTTTGGAAAGCGGGCTGGCCAGACCTATGATACAGTATGATGGTCTGTATGGGCTACGGGCTCGAAATGGCAGCGGCGAGAGAGGTTGATGCTTCAAGCCTTTTTGGCGGCCATTCGTGGGGTCTTGGCAGCAACAATTCCGACCACCACAGGCAACCCTACGCCTCTTCCTCCGCTTCGCTACCTCAGTCGTCCCTTCGCCGCAGCCACACTGCTCTATCAGACTGAACACTTCTTTTTCCCAGGGTTGGAAGTACAACACTGATCAATAACAACCCCTCGACAGACACGACATCTTCAAAACTTCATCAGTGCGGTACCAAGATAACTGCATCAAGAAGCTTTTGTCCGTACCGACGGTGTGGTCATTCTTGGAGTATGCATCCCCCATGTGAAACAAATTTCGCTCATCTTTTCACAATCGCTAACAAACGGGTGACAGGTTTTCTCTAGAGAGCCTTTTGAAGTTACGGTAATGTCAAAATCGGTTAAGAATTCGCATCGCGACAGTACTCGTGATATATGGCGTCCGAATTTGGGGGAGGCTGAGAGAGGGAGAGGTCGCCCGCGGTCCCAGTCACGAGAGAGGAGACGTTCGCCCCCTACCGGCCCTATGAAGAGAAGACAAGGCGGAGATCGTGATTTCAGGAGTCCAGATAGGGGATCAAGGCCATTTGATAAACCGCCTCCGTCACCCCGGCGACGCCCTCGGGAGAGGAGTAGAAGTGGTGATGGTAGACGTTCACCTCGCTACGGATCAAGATCACCCAGACGCCCCCCTCGCAACGAGAAGACGGGTGGTCGCCATGCTGGTAGTGGTGCTTCGGAGTCACGGAATTCTAATCGCCATAAACGACATCGACCCTCTGGGTCCCCTATTAAACGCAGACGCTCTAGATCACCGGGCCATTCTACTAATAGACACTCATCGAAAAAGACACGGAGACCGAGGTCCCCTTCAAGATCTCGGTCGGTAGCTAGGCGTGGTAAAAGAGATGGTTCGGCTTCGCCAAGACCATTGTATTCACCACCACCGCCTAGGAAGTATAAACCTCCAAGTCGAGGTCCCAATAATCGGGGTAGATCTCTGTCAAGTTCTCCTAGACGCTCACCTCATGACTTTCGATTTAGGTCTCCTATCCATAGACCGATACGAGGCTCGCCGCTGCCATCATCCAGGCGTCATTCTCCTCCTCCACCATCAAGAGGACGCTCGGTATCCCCTATGCCACCGCCACCACCACTACCACCAAGGGAACGGCGTGGTTTCCGACGAAATTCCAGGTCACCACCGCCAACTGGGCGTGGCCGGCGTCAATTTTCTTCTCAACGGTCTCCTCAACGTCACCCTAATCGATCACCAAGGTTTCAATCACCATCTCATTTCCGGTCACCTCCAGAAAAAAGACGATCACCAAGTCCACCTCCCATTCTAGATAAGAGCCCTCGGCCAAAGGCGTCTTATCCTGGCAACCCTCACGCTGGCGAGTTGGAAGAGCACCGCGCAGCGGTGGATTCTAAGTCGGATGGCCGGCCATTAGCATCCAACAATGAATCTCGGGGCGGGACTGCTTCAGCACAAGAACAGTCGGGTCCCAACACACTAGAAGGTCAAGATCCTGTTGAGGGGTCTTCTAGGAACCTCACCCCAGAGCGAAATGCTCAGCAACCAGCTCCCCCAACAGCATCGCGGATAAATCATGGCCCTTACGTAAATCCAGAACGCCAGAAAAATATCCTTACAGATGATGCTCCGGGCTTCGGGAGGGGTCGGAAGTTTTCAAGAGAACGTCCAATAGGGTATGCCACCTTTGATCTTTAATTATTTTCTTCACACAGTACTAAATGGATCCAAGCCCCTCGCGAGGTGGTTATCATTATCAGGATGGCCCTCCACATGGCGGTCGGCGTGGGTCACAACATTCAGATTATCATGCTCCGTTTTCTGGCCGTGGCTCTCGTCAGGGCCAGTTTTCACCAGAGAGGCGTCAGTCGTTCGAAGAGCGCAGGTCGGGCCGTCGCTTTGGAGGGAGAGGCCATAGAG
>QLOI01003226.1:0-16330 GCA_003313605.1 Tuber umbilicatum | reverse complement strand
GTAGAGGATGGCGGGGGCGGTAGCCCTGAAACAGTTGGTGATCCATCGAAGGACCTCGTGCCAGAAGGAGTTAAGTTTGCGGAGGATGGTGGCGTTGGGGATAAGGAGATCAGCGCCGTAGGTGAGGACAGGAAAGAGAAGTCCAACAGCGAGTTTCCAACAACACCAGGGAGAAAGACCTTTCCCAGGGGGACTGAGCCGCTTGACCAGTGCGAAGGAAGCCCAGGCCAGGGCCAGGCAACAGTGGAAATGTGCAGAGGTTGCCAAGGAGGCAGTGAGCTAGTAGCTGAGCCAACCTAGTTCTGCGGTTGGACTGAACAGAAGGGAGTTGATTGAAATCGGGGCGTGGCAGACGGGATTACGGTCCCTAGAAGTGCGCCAATGAATACGCTCAGTTTTAGGAACCGAGAAGGTAACTCCCAGGGGGGCTGCACGATTGCTGAGGGTGAAAAAGGCGCGCTGTAGGAGCCTGATGTTGGAGCGGTACGAGGAGGAGCCAACCGTGATGGAGAAATCATCAACATAGGAAATAACAACACCACAGGGGATGGAGATGTGAAGGCGAGAAACATAAATGACGAACAGCAGAGGGGAAATTGGGGAGCCTTGGGGGGTTCCCACAGACACGGGTGAGAATATCCCTGGAGCGCCTTGGAAAACGAGGCTGCACTGGCGCGAGGTAAGAAAAGAAGAGATCCAGGAGACCATGTATTTAGGGGAGGAGAATCGGCGGAGCATAGCGCAAAGTTGGTTGGAGTTGACGTTGTCGAACCCACCTTTTATGTCGAGGAAGAGGGAGGAGACCTTGAGGCCGCTGGTCTGGAGGAGGCGGACTTCGTGTTGGAGTGTGGCCACTGCGTCGCAGCAGCTAAGCCCAGCCAGCGAGCCACATTGGTGGAGGTTGAGGAGGGGGGTAGAGCGAGAAAAGGCTGCAAGGCGGTACGCCACGATTCTTCCCAAGATCTTCGAGACCATTTCCAGGAGGACGATGATGCGGAACGAAGCCGGGGTGGAATAATCAGGCTTGCCAGGTTTGTCGAGGACGATGCCATTTGCCTGCTTTAAGGAGGAGGGATGGAAGCCATGCAAGAGGAGGGGGGTGTGAAGCGATGGGAGAAGATCCTGGTTGGCCCGATGGATATTTTTCCAGACCCCATACGTGATTGTGTCGGGGCCAGGGGCAGACGAGGAGGAGGAAAGGCGGAGGATGAGGGAGACTTCTTCCCGAGTGATGGGGGGGACGTCAGGTAAGGGAGGGAGGAGGACAGAAGAAGGAGGAGGAGGAGGGGGAAGGGGAAAAAAGTTTGTGATGAGAGCCGAGTTGATCTCTACTGATGTTACACAAATATACAAGACTTGTCTCCGTTCAGCGACTATTGCGCCCATAGTCTGTATCCAGGTTATCGTCATGTAAGGCTCCTTGGGCCCCAACTCAGAATATCTACAAAGGTTGTAGTTCCTACTGTTCAACAACGCCAATTTGATGTCACAAAATGTTAATAAATTTCCCTAATCCCATTCAGGAATTACCAGTCTCTCATGTGCAATCGGGTCGCTACTGATTACCGTTTGTAGTTACATCCCACTCAGCCTGCTATTTCAGCACTCTCACTTTTATCCCTGGCAGGAGTTCAGGTCTTATAGTTGTTTGAAATTGATGTTAGGACACTGAGGAACGCGGGGTCTCCCACTAAATCACATTGTACTGTCAGATCTGAACGCAGGCCTCATTTACACTCCCACATCATACAGGAGTTGACGCTGTGTGGCATAGCTAGATGAGAACCATATGCACAGACCTCTGAGGTAATATTGGATACTCGCAACTGAATATTTTACTTTCCAACCACAAAAATGAATACCGAGTGCGAGTTTATGATTCGTTCAACCCTCACCTCCCATGTTACAACTTTGTTGACAACATGATGTGTTGGACTACGCGTTGCTCTTGGCGTCATGGCAAGAGTGGAGGCTTAGAGGCTTATTTGAAAAGAAATAATGGAAGAGTAATTCACTATTTGTCACGAGCACTGAGGGGTTAGGGTATTCAGCAGGGTTGGGTCCAATGTCTAGTTTTGAACCCTGCAGCGTAGGCAAAAGAACTAAAACAGACAGCCGTCACCGCGACTGCCACACGCACAGAAACACCTCCCCAGGACCGTAGAAAACTGGGGTAAAGCGCACAGCCGTCACCACAACACCCACATGTACAGCAACCCCTCCCCGAACCAAGAGGCAAGAGTACAAGACAAAAGCATAATTCCAAGCCCCTTGAAACAAATACAACCGTCACCCTACAGGACAGTACGTGAGCACTCCTATGGGTCAGTTACCTTAGTACCAGCATGCACGAGGACTAAAAGAAATGGGCTTTAGGGTCAGGCACAGAAGCCGACTCCGCGGATATTCCACTGGGATGTTTAGCGGCGTCGGGTTCAATGTCTAGCAGAGAACCAGACATTGTAGATATTCTCTTGAGATATTAAGTAATGCTGGCTTCAGAGTCCAGCACAGAAACCAGCTGCACGAATATTCCATTTGGACAGCGGCATCAGGTTCGTGGTTAAGCATGCAATCCAACCCCAATAAAATTAGTATTGCTGAGTACTACTTGTGGCTTCCTCAGCACCAAATATATGGAGCAATTGACACTAGGAATTCATCTCCATAACCTTTATGGCAGTTGATTTATGTTTTGAATATTCAGAGGTATGTCTAGGATCAGTAAAAATCAGATGGCTCCCCAGATCCTGATATGATTGGCATTGATTGTTCAATCATCGCAATTTCTAGAACGAAGTCTTGGCACGGTGAGTAGAAACAATACACCGTAATAGGAAATGCGCACGGGAGGTCCTGTCATCACAACAGCACTCAGGGGAACATGCAAGATTTCTCTCCAACTGTTTCTTCTACCCCTCCACCTCCACCTCTGCTCCCCCTGTCTGGAACCCATGCACACCTTCAAGATCATATTCTCAGCATCCTTTGCTTTTGGTCTTCGCTGGTACTATTGACGCAGAACACCACCTCGTAGTGTTGCTAACATTTCCCCCCCTGTGGTTCCCATTCACGCCCAACCAGCATGCATTTGCCTGTGTCTAAGACTCATTTGCCAAAACTAGAAAGCGACCGTAATATCATTCCTGTCTTCAGCTCCGTTGTTACTATCGACTCCTACAACCCCCAGTAAGGGCGCCCCTACATTGCATTCATCACATTCTCATCAATAATCGGTCTGTGGGCGTTCTCCCTCTTTGTCATTTTTGGTTCAGTCTGTGGGTGTTTCTCTTTTTGTCCTTTTTTTTTCTATCTGCAGGCTGTTTTTTTATCTTTTTCAGATTGCTCCGCAGGAATTTCGATTTTCTGTCTTTCTCGAGCTTCCCTAAACCCAAGCTGGTACACCACAAATGGCCCCGTCCAAGAAGACACAAAGGCCTCCCAACTTGACAAAGTAAATATTAACTATCTTTATATTTAATGGTTTGAATATTAATTTCTCAGGTTCTTAGGTGTCTGGCGAGCGCGACACATAGTCGGGACACTCCAGTTGGTAAATGCAGAAAATATCAGCACCTTGCTATCATTAACACAGCTACTACGGAAAATTGGTATATATTATTTCTAAGTCGATTAACGACTGGATGTCATGGTGCACCTGGCTCATGTTTAATGGGTTATACTAGTTGTAAGCTGACGAAACCGAAATTCGCACCAACACTAGAGGATTCCCAGTGAGTGATAGACCATTCCTTTCAATTTTTTCTTTCAGTCAAACTTGCCTTACGTGCCTCTGATAGGGCCAGTTCGGCAATATTTCCTACGCCAAAAGCTGGCGCGGTTTCCCCAACTCCCTGCAGGTCTCCACTCAGTATACAAACTGCCGTCATGATGTCAAACGGTTCATCACTCAGCCTACTTGGAACCCTCCGAGCCTGACCAAAGATAATGTTTTATTGGTCCGAGAATTTACCCGCTCCCTTCTTCCTCTCGCTACTCTGCAGAACGTATCAGATATTCGCTACTGGGAAATTGACCTTGATGAGTTTGAACCTCATGTGCAGATTCTGGTCAACGAGGTGGGAAAAAAACAACCAAGAACGATAGAGCGTCGCAACGCGGATCCCAAAAGTGCGGGGGTCCATGAGGAGTATATGACTAAGCATTCTGGCCTCCGAAGTGCGCCGATTATTGTAATAAGCGATCTTAGTTGTCAAAGCAGGTTGGACATCTTCTTTTTGCCTACGGGCCATAAGGATCCACATGGTTCACACAATTTGGGCTCTGGCCACAGAACATCCCTTCCTGAATCTTCCCTGGTACCCTAGTGATTTGTCCCACGCCGTAGCATGGGATGTCCTGGAGTCTCTGGAAAGACGCCATCTGCTCCACGTGATTACGGCGTAACGAGTGGAGAGCGAAATTGGGTACCACAGATATCTAATTGGTGCGACTAGTCACGGTGCACGGAGCTTGTATCAGGAGCCCCGAGTTTCTCTACCATTGTCAGATCTCATCTTCTTGTATGAAGATGAAGACATCCAGGCACGGCTTCTGGCAAACCAGCAGGGATGTGATAATCTGTTGGATCTCCTCCCCCTGGAGTCGCGCCAGGATGATGCGGAGGACCATGGGCAGATGCCTGAATCTGTCACCACCCTATATCCATTTCATGACCAGGGATTATGGGAAAGGTGCAGTGAAGGTAACATTTAGTAGGAAGAGAATGCAGAGGAAGATACTAGTGATGGCCTGGACCGGGCTGTGGACAAGGACGAGGAGGACGAGGAGCATCTCGAGCCGTCAGGTGCTGCAGCAACTTTTGTTGAAAACAATCAAAGTGACATACGTTTTCAAACTTAACGCGCATTCAATCATCATGATAAATACACAACTAATCACATACATAGAGCGAATGAATGTGTCCCACATATCACACTCTATGAACTATTCACCGCATGCGTCCGACACAACCTCTGATGAATCGTTGCATCCGCCTTCGCCGTCGGAACCCGGCTCATCTACAGCCACTGGTAGATCACTGAACCAGGTCATGTTATCAGCTCCAGGCCTATTCTGGCCATCTACGCAGTGACTCTTGCGACAAGCGATAAGAATGATACCCCTGGCGTCGTTCATCTCCCCCCACAACCCAATCGGCCAACCGAGATCTGGTCCAGTTACGAGCACCGGTGGTAAGTCCAGTCGCCAGGGGCCCCTGAGCCTTGCTGGGCAAAGACGCTTAGCTGTATCAAACTCTCGACGTTCTGGACTGTCCAATGAAGAGAAGGCAAGGGAGGGGGGAGCGATTTTTGAGAAAAGACCATGGTTGGTATTCTTCCTCGGCGCTCACACGGCAACATCGGCTGTTGACCCCCTAAGTGTTACGGGTAACCAACTCAGAGCTCAGTAGAGTATGGTTAAGCGTTTGAGATTTAATAACGGGGTCTTGTCAGGAAGGCGTCGTAATTCTATCGCTAATACTTGTTTCGCTAAAACTACCAAGAGTATGAAGTGTAGGTAATAACTTGTTATATTGATATGATCTCTTCTCCGTTGCTGCCTGTCTAATAGCTGGGGAGGAACTCTTATATTTATATCCCGCGTGAGTTTCCGCGGCCGGTACATCTAATACATATACTAACTAAGTTCCTCCACAACAACTACTAGTCTTTCGTCTTATCAATCTTAAGTGCGAACACTCATAGACCCTGAATAATTTCTTGCTTCTGGTTATTCGGCCTAATTTTACTCCGTCTTCCTGAGGGTGTGCTAGACTCCGCCAGTCGGAAGTAAACAATGCCTTTGCCATATGAACTTAGTCTGAGTATGCCGCCCAAATCTGAACATACCAGTCGTTCCTCTGTTATTGAGATAATCAATCTCAATTTCAGACAACGGTGACAACACAGAGGCATGACTGCATTATCTTTACGTAGAGTCGGTAGGCTTAGTGCTCCATCGCTTCTTTGATTTGCCTAGCGAGAATGGGCTTGCAGCTACGTCTCCTTAACTCCCGTCCGTTTTTAGCAGACCTATGACTTGATTGTAGCCGGTCAACGTGAAGTATTATTGTTTTCTGATTCGGTAGGCTTTTCCGCTCATGCAGATATCTCAAGTATCATATACTGGATTCCAGTTGCATGAGCTTTGCATACTACCCCTCGCTTATATCCTGCGAACAGGTTCCGGTCGAACGGGCGGCGACGACGTATTCGGTGTTATGGGGATGCTGCCAATTTCGCGAATTTTGCTGGTAACGAGCAACTTCACACCATACTGCAGGCGACGTCCGGGCCCTATATCGGGGCCAGAGGGGGGTGTTAGAATTTCATATGCCTAACACGAGCTCCCTCCTCCACAAGCTCGTCACGAGTCTTTTTCATTTTCCTTTAATTCTTTTCACAACTCAGTACTGTAGAGTAAAAAACCTTCCGCGTTTACTTGGCCACAGCAGGAAAACCTTTTCGTACTATTCTACCGCTGCCCTACCTGGCATTTCCGGATTTTCCCTATGAAAACTTTCCACCAACTCCTGAGCATGGTCCATGCTCTCTGGTGGTTCTCAAGTATTCTCGTCCCCCGACCAACCTTTCCATTTCACAAAATATCTTAGTTCACGCATCCAGACATTTCGTCCGCGAACCCTCCTAGTGTATGAGATTATTTCGCTCTTCACTATTATCTCAACCTCCCATTCCAAATCTCCCTTGATTTCTTCAGGGGCTCGTGGAGGTTGTTCCCGTCCTGGACGAATGGACGTTCGGTAAGGTTCCAGTAATGATACGTGGAATACCGGGTGAATATGCCAATGGTCGGAAATATTTAATTTGTACCATGAACGGACTCTTTTTTCCAAAATCTCGCAAGGTCCATAAAGTTTAGGGCTTAACTTTTTAGATGGTCATTTGGAGCGGATGCTTTTCGCGTTTAACATCACCTTATTACCAATTTTGATGTCTGGTTGTTCCATCGCGTTTTTATCATAATATTTTTTCATGGCTTCCCTAGTATGTTCCAAGGTTTTTGCAGCTTTTTGGTGTATCGCCTTCATCCAATGTTCGTATATCGTGGTTCCAGGGTTATGAGCTTCTCTTTCTTTCATCCATTCGGCTTGGGGGTGGAACCCGCAGTTAGCGAAAAAAGGCGACCTTTTGTCTGCGTTTTTGACCGTGTTGTTGTATGCGTGTTCCGCTAATGGGAGCAGTTGATACTAATTGTCCTGATTGTAGTTGACAAAATTTCTCAAGTAACCTTCCAGTACTTGGTTGGTTCTCTCAGTTTGTCTGTCAGGTTGAGGGTGGTATGCGGTTGACATTTTTCACTTTATTCCCAGCTGCTTACACAGCGATTCCCAGAATTCTGCGGAAAACTTTGCGTGCATATCTGATACTATCTCAGTTGGCAGTCCATGGAGTTTCCAGACTTCCTGTAGAAAAGCTTTGGCTACATCTTTGGCCATCGCATTTTCGTGTTGACCGATGAAATGAGCCATTTTTGTGAATTGGTCTACTACGACCATAATTTGTGTGTGCCCTCGTGACTCGGGTAGATGTGTTATAAAATCCGCAGATATTGACGCCCAAGCCGCATAAGGGACTTATAAGGATTGTAACAACCCATACCTGGCGTGTCGTGGAGACTTATTGTGTTGGCATTCGTTACATGATCTTACGTAATCATTTACCCAGTTTGCCAACCCTTTTCAATACAATTCTCGCGTAATTATCTCTAGGGTTTTTTCTTGTCCAAAATGTCCAGCCATCTTAGAATCATGGCATCCTTTCGCAACTACTGTCCGTAGCTCTTCGTTGTCAGGTGCGTAAAGTCGGTTTTTATAGTATAGGAACCCCTTGACTATCTTCCATTGTTTGGGTAACGACTTCCGATCTTGTTCCAAAGCTTCTAACCCTGTTTTTCCTTCCTTCCATTCTTGGTCTTGTTCAGCTGCGACTAAGAGTTGGGCGAGAAACTCGGTAGCAAATACCTTCATTTCTAACTGCGTTAGGGTGGAGTTTGATATCAGGATTATTTCCTGTCTTGACTGGGGGTTGTGTAACACGTCCAATTTATCGAAATGATTATTGGCTTCTGAATCGGCATGTAGTATACTTTTTGTAGGCATAGTCGTCTCGGTTTCGAGCATTCGTGTCGCGATGAAATTGGTGCTTCCAAACTCTTGGCCTGCGCACGGCCTTTTTCTGATCTAACTCCTTGACTTCCAATAATTTGGAGTGGTCGATTAGAGTTACTATTAGTTGCGCTATGCGGTCACCTTGGCGTATTTGATCGTCCTTGAAACTGGTTTCGTAATAGTACCCTGAGTTCTCCGGTGTAATCCGCATCAATGACTCCAGCTCCAACCTCAACCCCATTCTTACTCGCTAAACCACTGCGGGACGCGCTTCTTGCTTACGTTCCTTGTGGTAGACTGATAGCTATCACCGTATCGATCAGTAGTTGTCCCGTTGCCGGAAGTGGGGCATCGTTTAGCGCATATAAGTCATGACCGGCTGCCATTCGTAATCATTTTGTCGGCAATATAGCCGCATTGCTTAATTTCTTGACGCGTATAGTGTGGAGTTTAGGTAACGCCTCCTCCATTTCTATCCCTTCATCCTCATCGCTATTTGCTAATGTTAAAAGGATTTGAAAATGTTCTGGTTTTAAAATAGATTGTTCGCTATGCGTAGCTCCCTCCTCTAGACGGTACTCCGGCCGTCTACTTTAGGCATCAGGTTTTCCTCCTCTTGTACCGGGTCTGTATATGATTTTGAAATTATATTTTGCTAGCGCTTGTGCCTAACGGATCTGCCTACCGTTCCATTTCTTTGTAGTGTGAAAATGTTGTAGGTTTTGGTGGTCCGTATAAACTATAATGGGTTTTTCAGTGCCTAAAAGGTAATGTCTCCATTCCTTAAAAGCTTCCATTATGGCCAATAATTCCTTATCATGAATTTCGTAGTTCCGTTCCGCGGAGTTTAATTTTTGTGAATGGAACGCCACTTGATGGAGTTTCTTGTCCTGGAACTGTGATAAAATGCAACCACGAGCGAAATCGCTCGCGTCCGTTTCAACTACCGTGTCTAGTCCAGGATGAAATTGACAAAGTATTGGTACGGTAACGAATTTTTCATTTAAGATTTCGAAGGCCGTGTTTTGCTCAGTGCACCAATAAAAGTACTTTGGGTCACCTTTTAAGGTTTCCGTGATTGGCTTGCAGATTGCAGAGAAATTTTGCATAAAATGTCGGTAAAAATTAGCAAATCCTATAAAGACTTGGAATTCTTTAACCGAAGTGGGCGCTTTCCATTCTCTTATGGACGTAATCTTTCTTTCGCTCAATTCCACTCCTTCGGTATTGACAATGTAACCGAGAAATTCAACTTCTTTGACATGAAATATTGATTTGTCTAGGTTGACTGCTAGCTGGTTCTCCTTTAGTTTCTGTAGAACTTTTTTAACCAGTTGAATATGGTCATTTTCATTTTCCGAATAAATCAGGATGTTGTCTAAGTAGACAACAACCCCTTGATCTAGAAATTCCCCCAGTATTTCATGTATCATTGATTGGAAAGTAGCGGGTGCGTTAAGCAGTCCGAACGGCATTACCATGTATTCGTTGTGGCCGTAACGGCATCGGAACGATGTTTTCCATTCGTCTCCTTCGGCTATTCGTAGCAAGTAGTACCCTTTTTTAAGGTCTATTTGGGAGAATATTTTGGATCCTTCCACACAATCCCTGAGTTCCCTCATGATAGGTATCGGGTATCTGTCCGCGATGGTAACTGAGTTCAATCCTCGGTAGTCGACTACTAGTCGAAGTTTACCATCCGCTTTTGGAACAAAGGGAATTGGGGCGCCCACAGGTGATTGACTGGGACGGATTTTCCCCTGTTGTAGCATTTCATCCAAGTACTTCCTAAGTTCCTTTAGTTGCATTGCCGATAACGGGTAAATTGGCCCCCAAGGCGGTTCTTCCTCATCCTTAATTCTGATGGCGTGATCCCATTTCCTTCTAGGAGGCCTTTGTGTAGCAACTTCCTCCTCGAATAGGTGAATATAATCGTGGTATTCTTTAAGGACCTTAAGTCTGATGTTCTCGACTGGTTTGTCCTTGCATTGTATTCTTCCTATGACCTGTACATTTTGATCAAGGACCACAGTTTCGTCATACTCCCACATATCCCCTAATCCTTCATCGATGTCGTGGTCCGGACAAGATTTTTCGCTAAAATACCATTTTTCTGGTTGTTCAATATTCGTCAAGTCGTGTTCCTTACACCACCGGAACGGAATAATAAGGTCATAGTTTCCAGCATTTACAATTTCACAGGCGATCTCCGATAGGTGATAATTAGTCCTGATTTCTACCAAAATTGGGCAAGTGAAATGTTTGCCGCCACTTGCGGTGGCCGAGCCATCGAATCCTAAGATTTCTGTCGGATATTGTCTTATCTTATAAGTCATATAGTACTCCCTTACGAGACGAGTGTTAATTAGGAAGATATTAGAACCAGAATCTAATAACACGTGAACCTGGATTCTTTTTCCTTCCGTTTCGATGTGTGCGATACCCTCTAGGTAGTTATAACCTCCTGGTCGCGGTGTTTTTAGTTTCTTCCGAACTTCAACGAATGCGTTAGCCTTTCGTTTTTGAGACATTGTGTGGATGTTTGAGACCATGCCCGCATAGTTTCGGTCAATCAGACCTCCTCAGCCTAACTAGTTCCTGTTACCATTTTCTTAATAGGGTTCTTATCTTGGTCTTTTGGCGTTTCACCAACACTCGAAGAGAGAGCGAGCAGTTATTGGGTTGCGTGCTCTTTCTTCCACCCACAACCTTTTGGTCATCGGGCAGCCCACTACTAGCGGTCTTTACCCCTTGCCGAAGGGTTCCCTCTCATCCTGCCTTTACAACCTGCTGGTCCTGTCTGGGGGGTATCCACGATCGTTCAGATAGGTACATAGTATTACCATCAGGTTCTTAGGGCTGGCGGATTACCATGTTCTATCCTTCCCGCGCTTACCCTCCACCCTCATTGCATGAGATCATATCGGTCACAGAATCCATACGTCGGTACTATTGAATCAATTCAAGGGAGACTGCGCTCATGAGAAGCAAGTCTAGAGCCTTGTCTCGAATACAGTCGATAATGGCTGTTGAGTGAAGTATGCCTCGTTACTTTCACAGTCGTCTCCCACACCCCTACTGACTCTCCCTAGTATGATTTCTTCTGACTTCGTTTTAATCCCAAGTTGGTCCTTATTGGAGACCTTTGAGATTCCAGAACACGTGTCCGACGACAATCATTTATTTTCCCCGGTTGATGTGTCGGGGGTCCTTACCACCGGCGGGTGGGAGAGGTGTTCCTCGCATTGTTTTCTTCGATTCCTATGGATCCGCGTGCCTATTCAGCACCAGTCACATAGACTACCCGATCGCCGTCGCCATCGGTGCCAAATTCCTTTAGTGCTCCATTTCATGGTCTGAACGGTTTTCCCAAACTCGTGTGGGCCTTTCAATCCGCGTGACTTGTGCCTTTTGTGGGGGCGGTTGGTTTCCATTAACCAAATTTACTTGTGGACGTCCTTTATTTCGTCGGTGGTCATTTCGATCCTCCTTACGAGTACCTTTCCATAGGGCCCGTTGGATTGCCGTTACTTGCGCATCCTTCCGGCAAGTTTTCCATTTGTAGTTTGTTAACCCACATTGTGTACACCCCATATTTTTCTTTCTTTCGTCGATGAGATTTTGCGGAATGCTCTTGTGCATCCTTTCCCATTCCGTGGGGCTTCCTGATTTTTCAGCCTTATTCAACATTGAGGTCCTAACTTCTTGTTTGGCCGCCTTATATGCCACGCGCTCTGCTTTGTTATATTGCTTGCGCTTTTTGATGAATTTGGCTCCTCCTTTTTCCTCATCGCGGTCCTTTCTTTTTGTCGTCTTGACATGGCTCTCTCTTGTGGAAACTTGTTGATCTAGTTTCCATTCTTCATAACGTTCGCCATATTCCGTTAGCGCACTTAACCATTCTTCCTTGAGGTCATATTTTTTCAAGGATAACCGTTCCAATATTTGCGGTGATACTTTTTCTTCCAACTTTCTTCGCCACACAATACCTGTTAGTTGCACTTTGATGTTAAGGTTCTCCATTTTCAATAAGAGGGTGGAAATCTTTCCCTCGTATTTAACCTTATCCATATCTCGAAGTGCTTCGCGGTCTTCTGCGGTACTGGCATAACGGTTGTTTATTTCTTGACAAAATCGTGGCCAATGAACGTGTTCTTCAACCTTTTTATGGCCCAGTTCACCAGTCATAGCTCATCGATACCAATTCGTGAAATGGGCAAGATTTTCTCCTTTCGTCCGACTGATGGCGTGTTGTATCCTATGCATATGTTTTTCCCAATGTTGGCGGTTTCGTCGGAAATAATCTTCACATTGGAGTAGCCATGTCTTCACGTTTTGGTAGTCTTTTGCCTCGAAGATTTGCGGCGGTGTGGCGTCTTTTCTTTTTGCACTGGCCAAACCTTTGCTTACAGCTTCTATAAGCAGTTCCATTCGATCGTAATCCAGGTCTTCCTTGGGCGTCATGCCGTGCCTGGCTCGTTGTAGCCTTCATTTCCACCTTCGTCGATCTTCATCCGGGTCTTTGTAGCTTTCGCTGCCTGAAGAGCTACTTGATGAACTATCGTCATCGTCGTCGTCGCCACCTGGATTATTTCGTGGACCGTGAGGTGGTCCTTGTCCTCCACCACTAGGTCCTGCTTCTGCCTCTTGTCCTTGAGGGCCCTTTCCTTTGCCTTTTTGATTCTCTTGAGAACCTTGGCTGTCCTTAGGTGCAGGGATCCAAGGCGGACTGCTTCCTTCTCTGTCGGCCCCTGATAGTCGCTGATTGACTTGTACCGACAAATTATCCAGCAGCCCTTGCAATTACCGAATTTCTGCCTCCTTCCAGGCTTCGAATTCCCTATTGACGCGCTGGTTTCTGGCTATTTGTGCTCCCACATCCTCGTTTTTCTCTTTTTCCATAGCTAGTTCCCTTACCAATTCATTGCGGTGTGATTGTAGCGTATTGACTTCCTGTTCCAATAAGAGGTCTCGGGCGAGGGATTGGGCATCAGTTGTCCCTATGTTGCTGTGCAATTGCTGGCTAATTTTGTGTTGCCTTTCTGGTTGTTGCCGAACCTTACTTTGCTCGCTTATTCATCTCTGCTCGCACTGGTCCCATGCTTTACGGAGCGTTGAAGTAACCATTTCTATGTTCTTTTTGAGATTTTCTACCTCTTCATCAACTAGTTCCTCACCTTCCTTAACTCTCGTTCGTATATCTTCCAAGTCTGCCACTAGGCGTTGTTGGGGGTTTGAGAGTGTATTGAAGGCAATGTGCTGTCGATCTTGGGTTTCCTTTGCCATCCGGTCAATAGGTCCTATCACCGAGTCAAGTTCCATCATGAAATCTCTTGCTGTTTGTCGGGTCTTAGCTTGAGACCCTGGGAGTGGAGTGGAGTATCTTTCGAGGAAACTGAGCGATGGTTTCGTTATTCCTCCAGGGGTTGGTTGTACCAAACCCCTCATCTTAGACTGTGATCGTCTTTTATCAACCCTTGATGGAGGTCGTATAACAGGAGTTCCGCTTCGACTTGGAACGTAACTTCCAGGAACTGGTGGTGGTTCCGACGTTGTAGTTGAAACTTGGTCAACTTCCTCATCATCCAAGCTTTCTCTCATGACTTCGTCTTATCCCATAATCCTTAATGCCATATCTGGGTAGTTTTCTGTGTTTGACTTGGAATCGTCGATTTTGTGGTACAAAAGAAATCGTTCGCTCGTCCAACCATCCTTTTCAACTGTATCGCGAAGGATTTTGACAGTTGACGGATTTACCCCACTAGCCTTAATCCTCTGGCGTATCCGCTGCAAGCGATATGGTAGTTGATCCACGACATACGGTTACCAGCCATGAGGGCCTCTTTTTGCCAGTGGTGTAGATGTATTCATATCGTCAAAGTTAAGGATAATTTCACTGAAGGGGTGTTTCCAAATAAGTGAGTTTGGTGGCCGTTCGGCCTGATAAGGTTTTCGCTGCTGCACCATCTCGGGGCTTCTTTTCTCTTGTCTGACTCCCCGAGATTTGGTAGAACAAGCTAGTGTAAGGCTTCCTTGGTTGTCTGGTTCGAAATCGTCGTAATCTTCTTCGTCCTTAGGGGTTGATGAATACACGGGAAGGGGTTCAGATACGATCTGCGTGACTTGTGTGTCTCCTAAGATGAAAAACAGGTAATAACAAAGAATAATAGCGAGTATTGTCAAGATCATTTGACACCGTTTATAGGTCGATCATGCCTCAGTGACAGAGAGAATATCAATATAGTGTTATGGGTAACCAACTCAGAGCTCAGTAGAGTATGGTTAAGCGTTTGAGATTTAATAACGGAGTCTTGTCAGGAAGGTGTCGTAATTCTATCGCTAATACTAGTTTCGCTAAAACTACTAAGAGTATGAAGTGTAGGTAATAACTTGTTATATTAATAAGATCTCTTCTCCGTTGCTGCCTGTCTAATAGCTGGGGAGGAACTCTAATATTTATATCTCGCGTGAGTTTCCACGGCCGATACATCTAATACCCATACTAACTAAGTTCCTCTACAATAACTACTAGTCATTCATCTTATCAATCTTAAGTGCGTACACTCATAGACCCTGAATAATTTCTTGCTTCTGGTTATTCGGCCTAATTTTACTCCGTCTTCCTGTGGGTGTGCTAGACTCCGCCAGTCGGAAGTAAACAATGCCTTTGCCATATGAACTTAGTCTGAGTATGCCGCCCAAATCTGAACATACCAGTCGTTCATCTGTTATTGAGATGATCAGTCTCAATTTCAGACAATGGTGACAACACAGAGGCATGACTGCATTATCTTTACATAGAGTCGGTAGGCTTAGTGCTCCATCGCTTCTTTGATTTGCCTAGCGAGAATGGGCTTGCAGCTACGTCTCCTTAACTCCCGTCCGTTTTTAGCTGACCTATGACTTAATTATAGCCGGTCAACGTGAAGCATTATTGTTTTCTGATTCGGTAGGCTTTTCCGCTCATGCAGATATCTCAAGTATCATATACTGGATTCCAGTTGTATGAGCTTTGCACACTACCCCTCTCATATATCCTGCGAACAGCTTCCGGTCGGACGGGCGGCGACGACGTATACGGTGTTATGGGGATGCTGCCAATTTCGCGAATTTTGCTGGTAACTAGCAACTTCACACCATACTGCAGGCGACGTCCGGGCCCTATATCGGGGCCAGAGGGGGGTGTTAGAATTTCATATGCTTAACACTAGGGTAGATGGTCTGACTGAGCTCGGCGCTGTTCGTCTTCCCGGGTCTTCACCTGTTGCCCCAGATACTTTTATGCCACCTCCTCCAACCCCCTCTGCGCTGGACCCTGTTGTGCCGTCTCCCCATTCCTTCCAGACGCTTAATACGATTGCACCACCCCCTTCTGCGACCGTCTCAGCACTTGACGCTACGTCATTTCCTGGCTTTTTAGTTGCCCCAATGTCTAAAGGAACGAAGAGGGAAGGTATTAGAACGAAGCACTGGGGAGAATGTCACCAATAATCTCCTTCGCATCACGGGATCTTTTTTTCATTCTTTTATTACTTTTCTCTTTGTCCTAGGGGATTGCTATCTCTGTTGCTCCGTTTAGCACCCTGTATCACAGTGTTTCCCATCCTCACCCTGGGATGCAATTTTTCATCTTTACTATTGCTACTGGTATTTACTTGTTCGAGTTTTGCCGTCCTGTATCAGCATTTTTTCTGCCCTGAGCCGAGCACGTTTTTTTTTCCTCTACTGAGTTTCTTCCAGTGCTTGTTCGCAGTGACCCCTTGTAGCACATTTCCTTCCGTCTTCTGTCTGTAGCAATTGCTTGTTCTGGCGTCTTGCATTCTTAGATTCCTAGTCTCCATGTGTTTTCTCGCTTCGTTGTCCGTCTCTTAGACTCGTGGCCTCGTCTTTGGCGACTGGTATTTCTACCCATCTCTTATGTCGACACCTCGAATTCTCTAATCCCCTGTACTTCAAAATACAAAACTTATCTCTATTTGGCGATACTAGCACCCGTAGTGTGCATCCAGCTTAGCCTCATGAAAGCCTTGAGGGCACCCAACGCTGAATACCTGCAATTGCCATATTATTTGCACAGTTCACCAGCGTGAACCCCAAGACTGGATGTGAGGAAGGCCCTCTAATCCAATTCAGGCGTCATTAGTGTCTCATTGGAAATTGTGCCGCTTTTTTTTTTTTTTTTTTTTTTTTTTTTTT
>QLOI01003222.1:0-24489 GCA_003313605.1 Tuber umbilicatum | reverse complement strand
TGGAAGGAAGACTGAGTTAATTCTTGTCAGGAGGAGGAGTGAGGAGGAAAGGACCAGTAAATCCCACAGGCTTGGTCTGAATGCACACCAATATGCTACTGAAATTCACCAACCATACCTTATCCCCTTCATAGAAGGAATAAATAGATCCCCAGGAACTATTTATATGGCTGCTGATAATGCATCATGGCACAATGGGTTGGAAAATAAAAAATTGCAAGAGGATTGTGGATATCAAAGACTGCCTTGGCCACCCAACTCCCCAGATCTCAACCCTATTGAGAATGTTTGGTCCCTTCTCAAAAAATCTCTCAAAAAGCGATTCTCTAGACTTGAAAGAAGGCCTCATAGTGCTGCTGAATTATTTCAGGCTGCAAAGGAGGAGTGGGAACTCATTCCCCAAGAGACAATTGATGGCTGGATTAATAGGATGCCTGAGAGACTTCAGGCTGTACTAGATGCAGATGGTAGTCACACAAAATAGTAAAATAGGCAAAAATTTCTCCTATATTTCTTTTACTATTTATCATTCAATTGAATTATTATCTTTTTTTTTGAATTTTGAAATTTCCATTTGGTTGTGGTTGTGCGGTTGCGCCCGAGATTATGAAAACTTATTAGACACGAGTGTACATAGTTCCAGAAACTATACAGTGTAATATTTGTCCTAAATACTTGACTTGAGAAAACTAAGGTCAATAATTGACTTCTTATATAGCTCTTAATTATACCTCATAATTGCCTTCTGGAAAGCTTAAAGATCCTACAGATTTAATATCAAATTATTGCTATAGTGGAGTATAAAGATAAAAAATATTATATAAGCCTAATTTTCATTTACAGTATTTTACTAAGTATCTGAATATCAAGGTCTGCAGAGTTGGTCAGATTATAAAATTTTACAAAATTTTCCCAAAATAGTCTCTACCATTTATATTTTACTATATATTTTAATTCAACACATTTATTAATTTATTTGTTGACATTGAGTTCATTATTGTCCACTTGGTTGTATCGGCTAGGAGTGCGAAGACTTTTTTTTTTATTTTTTATTTTTTATAACTTTTCGATTGTTACTAGATCTATCACTATCTACCTGCAATACTATCAGGCTTTCTTATCGCTAAAAACAAATCTGCCCGTAATCATTGGCACACTGGCCCCCTTCACCCTCAGGATCCCAACCTCTGGACTTACACTTAAACTGCCAGTACTTTAAATTCAATCCCTCGGGCCTACCCAATTTTTCTCCTCCACCATTCTACTCGCCCCATTACAAAACCTGCAACCGGGCTTCTTCCCCTTTACCGACCACGTTGGACTATCACACGCCAAACAATACCACTTCGTTTCACCCTCTTTCCCAACCTCCCGATACATTCCGCCACAAGCTGAGGAACTTGCAGTGGGTCCCCCCTCCCGCCCGAACACACCCTTCTTAGCCCCACCGCCAAAACCAGAAAGCAAACCACGGGAAGAACCAAAATTTACCCCCCCAAACAACTTCTTCAAATCCTCAGCCTCATCGCTCTCCTCCTCTTCCCTCCTCTCATCATCCGTCGTCCACTTCAACCCCTCATGCCTCGCCCAATGCTCTGCCCTATGTACCTCCCTCCTCCTAGCCTCCCCGTCCACCTTCTCCATCACTCTCTTCACCCCCTCCATATACTCCTCCAACTTCTCCTTCAACACTCTCTCCCCCGACCGCTCTGTCTTAACCACATTCTCCAACACTTCCCTCACCCAAACCCAACCACTCTTCTTTCTCGAAGGCTGCACCGCCTCAAAATGCCCCACTGAGTGCCACCTGCCACTCAGCCAAAAGCCACGTTTCATCAGCCCCCTCGCCTCCTCCAATCCCCTGACAAACGCCACCACCGTAGATGACGTCTTGCCAAGCTTCTTCCTCTTATCCAACTCCCCTTCTCCCACCAACCAACACGCTCCCTCACAAACCACAAAACCCTCTTCCTCCAAAGCGGCCTCCACCCCACCAATCCCCACATCCCACAACACCCCACCAATCTTTAATCCTACTACCACCCCTCTATTCCTCACCCCTTCAGGGTCAAACCGTATCCCCCCTCCTACACTCGTCCTCCTCATACTTCCCCCACCCACCTCCTGTTCCACCCATATGTCGCGGCCTCTCTTGCCCGACGGAGTCGTAACTTGTGTAGACGGTCGTAGCTCAACCGGCGTAAAACTCTTCCTGGGCGTAAACGGCGTGCTCGTGCGAATAAAAGTCCGCAATTGTCCCTCCTTCACTCTTAACTCCTTCACCCTCTCCTCTAATTGACTCTGTAAAGAAATTAACTTCCCTTTAAGGGAAGAAACCTGCCTCGAAAGACTCTCAACAGTATGCATCCTAAAGCAGATGTCGAATGCTGTGGTGGCGGTTTCTAAGTAGTCCAAACTCATTATCGTGGAATGGTGTGGTGTTGTTATTTCAAACACTGGGGTTGTAGTGGTCACGGAGCATGTGCGAAGACTTTTTTTTTCCCCCTCCTTTTAACTTCTCCATTACTACCAGTTATAAACTAAACTAATCGTAATACTATAGGCTTTCTGTATGCTAAAAGCATGTCTGCCTCCTAAACCCTCTTCAATCCAATTTCCTTACATTTTCCAAATATATTCTACCCTTTCTCCTCACATTAACCGAAACCTCTCCAATTACTCCTCCTCCCTCATGTAGCCTTGCTCCTACCCCCAAACGACTTATAATGGGTCGCTTGAGGGTACCCAACGCCTTTCCCTCCTTCTTCGCCAGTTTTAACATTCTTCTCCTCCTCCTCTGCCTCAACCTTCCCAATTCCAAATCCCTCAACCGCTTCTTTTCCAATTCTTTACCTATCTCCACCTGTTCCATACCCAACATTCCTAACCTACTTCCATCCCTTTCCTCCTTTCTACCCATTAGATTCCTTCTCTCACTCCTTCTCAACCTAAACCATCCCGTGTTTCTCCCAAACTCCAAAACTAACTTCACCCCTTCTTCCTCGAACAACAACTACCTCATATCTACCCCTTTCTTGTCTCCTCCTCCCCCCTCTACCCATCTCTCTATTAAACTCTTTCACTCCTCCTCTCAATTCAAACAATGCAGCAAAACATGATCTCTGTTCTCCCAACTCCCACATTCACAATTTTTATCCCCTGTTCCATACCTTGTCCCTCTCATACCTCCATGATCCACCCTTATCCAAAGTAAAAACACACTTTCCCATCTTCTTCCTCCGTGACCCAATTCTCCTCCGCACCCATTTCCAAAATAATTTCTCCCCTTTGCCTCCTTCACCCAATATTCTTTCCATGTCCTCCATTCCATTTCTTTCCTCCTTTGTTTCCACCTTCTCCACATTAAAATATTTCCTACCTCCTCATCTTCCTCCATCCACACCCCTTCCCTCGCCAGCTTATCCACCTCTTCATTTTCCCTAATCCCTATATGACCCGGTACCTATTCTATCACTATTTCCCAAACCTTCCTCAACAATTCCAAACCCCTTTCCCTCACCTTCTGCTTACTCTCTCCGCACCATCCTCTACTCTTTCCCAATCTCTTCAAAACACCCATATTATCCACCCCTACTACCAACTTCTTCAATTCCCCCTCATAATCAAGCGTTTCTTTCAATATTCTTCCTACTCCTTCCATTTCTCCCTCACTAACCGTCAATCCTCTTCCAATATTTATTTTCCAACTCTTTCTCCTCCTCCCATACTCCCCATAAACAACCCCCTATTCCTAACCTCCCACTCCTTTCACTCGCGTCACTCACTCCCACCAAACATTCTTTCTTCCTATTCTCTCTCCCCATCTCCCATTCCTTTTTCCTTTCCTCCTTCTTCCCTCTCCACACCAATTTCCAATCCACTAACCCACATCTTTCCGCTTCAACCTCAAACCTTTCCCCTTCCAACTTTCTCTTCTTGATCTTTCTTAATATTCTTCCCTCCCAACCCCCTTTCCAACAACCCACCTCCTCCGCCTCTTCTATCCAACCCTCAACTCCCTTCTCCCAAAAACCTCTCCTCCTTAATCTCAAACCCCATAAACCCAACCTCTTGTCCAATTCCCAGTCTATTCCTTTCCAACCCATCTCCCCCAACATCGCATCTATCAGTGTCATTCTCACCACCCCCAAAATTCTCCTCAAACATTTATTTCTCCACACCTCCACCATTCTCTTAAAACGCTTTTCCCCATTCCACCAACTTCCATACCAAACAACAAACACTTCATCACCACCATCTCCAATAATCTTGCCAATTTTTCCACTCCCAATCCTTCCTCTCTTCTCCCCACTAGCTTCAACAGCATCCTCTATCTTATCTCCACCAACCTAATCCTATTTCTCACATGACTTTCCCAACCTCCATTCCCTTGCCACCAAATCCCCAAAACCCCCAAAACCCTCACTTCCCTCCTCATTTCCAACACCTGATCCATCCATCGTACTTCTCTGTTCCTGTACCCCCCCTTGTCCACCCACATCTCTTTCAACTTTAACAGCTGTACATCCACCTCCCATTTCGCCAAACCCCTTTTCAGTCCTACCTCTATTCTCTCCACTCCCCTTAAAATGCTCTCCTCGCTATCCCCTACTACCATAAAATCCACATCATCCACCACTGCCACCACCTCCAATCCTTCTACCTTCTCTCTTCTTATTTCTTCCAATAGCCCTCCCAATAACAACATAAATAATGTGGGGCTTAATGGAGAACCCTGAACAGTTCCTCCCTTCAAATTGACCCAATCCCCTAATCTCTTTCCCACCCTCACCTTCATCCTCCGCTCTCTTAAAAATGAACTTATCCACTTCCTCAAATATAAGTCCACCCCCAGTCCTTCCAAACGTTCCTCCATCTTTCCTACCCCTACGTTCTCATATCCCCCTTTGACATCCAAACACAATAACAGTCCCAATCCCCTTCTCTCCTCCCATATCATCAACAACTTCCCTACCGCTTCCAAACTGCTTCTTCCTTTTCTCGCACCCCATTGTTCCCTACCCATTCCCTTATCTCCCCATTTTCCTAACAATTCCACCACCACCCTCTCTAAACCTTTCCCCAACACATCCTGCAAATTAATAACCCTATAGCTGCTCGGCAGACTATAATCCGGCTTCTTCAGTTTTCTCATAACCACCCCTATACTCTCCCTAAATCTTCCCGGCACAAAACCCAATTCCAAACTCCTCCTATAAATCCACAAAATCACCCTCTTTCCCCAATCTAAACCCCATACCAATTTTACTATCTTTCCTCCCAATCCATTCACACCTACCACCTTCCCATCTTTCTACTTCATTATACACTCCTCCACCAAACCCTCCTCCAACACTACCTGCTCTTCAAAACCTTCCTCCTCCTGTTCCAACTCCTCCCTTTTTCCCAACCCTCTCATAATAACTCCTTCTTTTCTTCTATCATTCTCCACCAAAACTCCTTCCTCTCCTTTTATACCCTGCAGATCCACCATAAAATCCCTATCCGTTTTAACAAAACGAAAACTATCCAACAAATTCAACCCATCCAAATATTTTAACCAATAATCCAACTTTTTTCTTTCAATCAATTTCCTATACTCCTTCCTTTTCTTCGTGATTTCCTCCTTTCCATCCACCAATCCTCTTTCCCATGCCTTTTCTTTCTCCCTAACTCCTTTCCTAGCCACTTCCAACTCCTCATCCCACCATTTCTTTCTACACCCTTTCCACTTTCTCCTCTCTCTGCACCTCTCCAATATCCTATTCTAATTATCCTCCAACTCCACTACTATCCTTTCCAAACCCCTCCTTCCTCCGCACCCTTCATTTTCCCAATCCAAACTCCTTTCTCCCCACACTCTTAGTTCCCCTTCCACCTTCACCCAATCCACATCCTTCCTCATTTCTATCTCTCTATCAATCTTCCATCCCAAAAACTCCACCCTCACTTCCAACGATCTATGATCCAGTCCAACTATCCCCTCCCCCACCTCACAATCTACCTGCAATCCCCCCCCATACACCGCCAAATCCAAAACCCTACTCTTGTAACTCATCCTCTCATTCACCCTCGTCACCTCTCCCACTTTGTTAGCTACTCTAAAACCCCACTCATCTACCCATTCCTCCACCAACTCTCCCTCTCTACTCCAGCTCTCCTCTTCTCCTCCCCACCTCTTACTCCACGCATTAAAATCCCCCAAAACGACCACATTCCTATCCCCTTCTGGCCATAAAAAGCTACTATGCTTCCCACTACCCACATATACCGTCCAAATATCCACCCAACAATCCTTTTTCACTTCCAAACTTATCCCAATCCTCTCCTGCCTTCTGTCCAAAATCTTATATTTCCCATCCCATACTTTGCTTACCAACATACCTACCACTGAACCTTTTTCCCTTTTCACAAAACCTCCAACCCCTCCTATCACGTCATACCTATCCAAACCATAACAAACATCCCCTAATCCCACCGCCACCTCTTGTAAACAATAAACATCTACCTCCCCTCCTCTCGCTCCCAACTCCACCATTCTATTTTAACTCCTCCTCAAATTCCCCAACACCAACTTCAACCCCTCAACCTTAACCCATTGAACTTCTCAACCTGACCATTTCTGCCCTCACTCCCTAACAATTCCCTTCACTTGCTTCTTCCATCGTATGTTGTCCCCCACACATAGCACATTTCCTATAATGCACACAACCCGCCCTACCAACTTGCACCTTTCACATCTGTGTTGCCATCCCGTATGACCTTCCACCGAACAAACGCTGCACCTGCTCAACTTCTTTCCACAATCCCACCAACTATGCCCCACCATGGCATACTTCGTGCAAAATACCAACTGCTTCTCCTCCACCTACTTCTTCATTACTGTCTTATCTCCCAACACTCTCAAACCACTTCTTAAAATTTTTACCCTCTGACTTTCCCTCGCCACATGAATTACCACTCCCACATACTTCAATCCCAAACTCCTTCTCCTCTTTTCATCCACCAGCCACACCAGCCTCTTCATCAATTTCAACCCATTCTCCTGTTCTACCACCTCCCTAAACAATTCCAACCTCTTTTCCCAAACCCCAAACTCCACTCCCGGCACCACCAAATCCACCCAATTCTCCATCCTATTCACCTCACCCACCTTCTCCTTCATCGCCTTCTCCCACACCTCTTTCCTTCCCTTGACCAACTCCTCCACCTTCTCCTCCTCCTTCAAAACTACCTGCACCCTTCTTCCCTTTCCTACCACTCTTTCCACCTCTCCACTACCCAACCCCAAACACTCCGCTACCTCCTCCTTATCCCAAACTTTTCCCGTGTTCTCTTCCTGCGAGTCCAACACCACTTCCACAACCTTCCCCAATTTCTTCTCTTACTCCAAACTCTTTCACTCTTCCTCTTTTCTCTCTTCCCTCATTTTCCTCTCCACCTCCATTCCATCCTTCACCTTTAGGCTACCACCTATTCCCGCATCCACCTCACCATATGTTCTACCGCCTTCCACCGCCTTTCCTTTCTCCATCTCCTCAATTCTGCCATCCTTCACCCCCTCCACCTCAACTCCCCCCACAACCACTGCCTCACTCCCTCCTCCACAACAACTCTTCTCCTTTCTACCCCCTTCTAACCAAAACTCTCTCATCTTCGCCAAACTTCTCTCCAAAACCAAACCTCTCGCCTCCACCTCACTACTTCCAAACACGTACTTCACCTCCTCTACCAACTCCCTGTAGTCCCCCAATAAATCCCACAATTCCAACGTTTCCTTTCTATTCCAATTCTTCTCCTTTCCTCTTCTCAACATACCCTCCCTCTCCCTCATTTTCCTTTCTTTATTCAAAAATTTTTCCTCCCTTTCCCACTTCAATTTCCATTCTTCCACCAAACCCAACCCACTTTCCTCCCCATCTTCCTTCTCCCCTCCTTCCTCTCCCACCTCCATCTCCGATCCTTCCTCTTTCTCTCTCAACTTTTTAATCTCCTCCTCCACCACCTCCATCTTGACTTTAACTCTCTTCTCCTCCTCTTCTTCCTTGCCCTCCGTAGTATCCTCCCACACCTTCCACTCCCCTTGACCACTCGCACCCCAATCATCTCCCCCCATCACCAAATCATCCTCTAATCGCACCTCATCATTTTCCCATCCCCCTGCAACCTTGACCAATCCACTGTAAACCTCCCACCCCCTCTTCTCATCCCCACCCAATACCGTTTTTCCTCCCTCCAACACCCTAAACTTTTCACCCTCCAATAACCTCTTGCCAACACACCCTTCCTCAACCCTAACCCCCCTTTTGCCGGGTCCAGCCCTCCTCCCACTCTTTCCACTCTTTCCAGCCATGATTTCCTCGAGTAAGCACTGGCTCAAAGATAAACTTGAAGTATCCCAGCTGAAGCAATAAGTGGCCGCCGTTGGTCAGAATCTCGATCGTTGTAAAATGTACCCTGTCGTTATTTCAAAAATCAGGAAAATACCGGTCGTCGTGCTTGTGCGAAGACTTTTCGCACACGACTGTACTTGTGCAGCACTGTACCGCACAGCGCAGTGCTGTACTGTAAAGCAGGTTGCTAATGCCGTGACGAGACTGGAGTGGGTAAAAAATGAAATAGTCAAGGCTAGGGTTGCAGAAAATTAGTTACCACTGATCCCTGTTCGTCACCACCCCGGTCCAGTCACGCTACCGTAACCGTGAAGATTGTACCGCAATCCACCTTTTCTCAAATGACCGAGTGAATTCTCCAAAACAGAACCCGTTCGATGGTTAACCCAAGTAGTAACTCAAAGGATCGCTGGACATCCGAACGAATGGCCCTCCATTAAAGCCTAAGATAACTCAGCATCCAATATTTACCACGAAACCAACCTTACGAGATCGCAGAGTAAATCTCCTGTGAATAACTCCGAAAGAAACTGCCATATGGTCGCTTTTCTTAGAATACTACAGTATCCCATCTTCCAAGGTACTGGTATAAACAACACTGCGACCAGTACGACACAGACAAGGCCAAACCTAACCCCGCCTTAGCGTGCTCATGCACACAATAACTCGAGTAAGTTACACCTGGGTGCCGTTAGATTATCTCCAAGCACGGAGCATAGGACTGTTTGGTGCGGGGGCAAACCATGCTCTCTCAACCTTGGTTTAAAAATCAACCAACCAGGACTCTTGTATTGGATTAAACAAGCTGTTTAAAGGGGTATGATTGGTTGATTCTCAAATTATGGTTTGCCACCGCACCAAAACGGTCCCACGGAACACCCGAATACATGACCGCCCCAAGTACACAGGTGGGAGGGCAGCAATTGGTATTGGATAATTGGCTTTCAGCTAGTGGCCAATCAGGGTCATGGCACATGTTGATCATTGTAAAAAAAAATTGTCATATGCATTCAGTGGAATATTTAATTTACAATTTTGATAGTAACGTATTCCACGCCATGGCAAGCAATCAGGTTTGGCTTGCAGGTCGTCTGGATGATAATTGGCAGTTTAGATCGATCGGTAGTAAGCCTGACGTCAGCAGTTTGCTTTTTAAAGCGTAGTGAAGCATGAACAATATAATGAAGGGACCAATTGTGTCTTTCCAAACATCACCAGTGATTTCATCTCATCTATCATATCTTATATCTTCATTTCTCCTACCAAATAAAATGTTAATAAAAGAGCTTTCTCTAGAATCCTGAATGCTATTTGCCATCGCCTGGTACTACCGTGAACGAAATACAAGTGCACTGGCCAGTATCCTACACATTGCTCAGGCATGTGAGGTGCCTCATTCCACTTTAAAGCACTGGATTAAGGGCCGCAAAACCGTGAAGGAGGCAGCAGAATCGCGGCTGAAGCTCACGATCGGTGAGGAAGCAGCTTTGGTAGCTAACTGCCATATTTTGAGTACCTAGTTACAGCCACCACGCATGTCTTTAGTTGCTGAAATGGCTCTTTGTCTACTACGGGAACGGGAATCAGCGACGGTGAGTAAGCCATCACATTTGGGCAAGAACTGGGTGTATGAGTTTATTCAAAGGTATCCAGAGCTCAGCTCAAAGTTTACAAACAAATCGAGCACTACTGTGCACTTAAACTCCGCAATCCTTTAGTATTACTAAAGTACTTTGATAAGGTACATTTTTCTAATTTATATGTAAACTTCTAGCTTTGACATTGTAATTTAGGCTAATTATTATTTACACTATTTAGCTAGCCAGCCTTATGCATGAGTACGCAATTGAGGCCAAGAACATCTATAATTTTGATGAGATTGGCTTTATGTTAGGCTGTTCATGGTCAGAAAAAGTTGTAGTTGATATTAGACTTTTGCGGGAAAATGGAGCACTACGCTCATTTGGTAAGTTTTACATTTTAAGTGCTCTTATTCAATTTTGTAAAATAGTAAAAGAGAAAAGAAAAAGTTCTATTCCTGTATTATAACTAATCCTAATTCGATTAGATGGAACACAAGAAATAGTCACAGTATTGTAGGAAATTTGTGCTGATGGAACCAGTCTTAGTCTAATGTTAATTTATAAGGCACATTCAACGAAAGTTGCGTGGATTGACAAGAGTGCTCCACCTGATGTTATTATAGGCCACTCTCCAAATGGGTGGACTAATAATATAAATGGATTGGACTACCTCAAATGTCACTTTGAACCAGGAAGCAAGTCAGTAAAAAAGGCAGAAGGGAAATGGAGGATGATCATATTTGATGGACATGAATCCCATGTCCCTTGGGACTTTTTACAATATTGCATCGAACAGAAAATAATTGCCTTTTGCCTTCCATCTCATTCAACTAATATTTTACAACCTTTAAATATAGCCATTTTTAGTCCCTACAAAAACTACTACTCACAGATCCTGGAGCGTGAGTTTAGGTATAGTCGATTTGGAGTTACAAAAGAGACCTTCGGGCCTTTTCTTGCAGAAGCTCGGAAAAAAGCATTCACTGAATCCACTATCAAATCAGCTTTCACATGTACTGGTATTTGGCCTCTCGATAGGACAAAGGTCTTGAGAAAAATACCAATACTGGCATATGATCCAACCAGCCACTTTGAGCTTGGAGAAAATCCCTCCCCCTCTGGTTCTACCTCTATTTCAACCCCACTCCAATCTCTCTCTTTCTCCACTACCTCTGAGCTACCTCTTGCTTCTACCCCTCAAGTACCTGATCGTCCTTCAACTCCAACTCCTACTACTCAGCTTCCAGGCCAATCCAGTATCCCTGAACGAGTCTTTCTTCAACCACTACCAACTACTCCTACAACTCCCTGATCTCTCAAGCTACTTGGAGAGGAAACATTAGCCTCAATTACCTCTACATTTCTATCCTGTCGCGAACCGGAGAGTTGTATTACACAACTTCTACATGCTACTCAATTTTCCCTTGCCCGCAACACTCTTTTGACTAGGATGCAGCAGGAGCAGCAAGAGGAGGAAGGAAAGAAGCGGAAAAGACAGGAAGAAGGAGTTCTGGAACGTAAATGAATTCGTGACCATGGTCAGGCATTTGCTACCATGGCTGATCTACAACATTGGAGGCAACAGCTACTGATCGGAGAGCGAAAACAGGTCCAGAAACAGGTTGATGGGTTAGAAAGAAAAACAAAGTCCTTAGGAGAAAGAGTAAGCCAAGCCAAGCAAAAGATGGAAACTAAGCGGAATAGTCCAACTTCACATATTAAAAAAAGTATAGAAAGTTGGGAGAATGAGATTTGAGATTTAGATGTAAAGCTCGAATCAATATGCAAAAAGCTTGATGCTGCCCAAGTTCAGCTGCAACAAATTGATAGGGGATATGGTGAAGAAATAGAGGAACATGTTACAGGTAACCAACTCAGAGCTCAGTAGAGTATGGTTAAGTGTTAAGGTATTCAATAACGGAGTAATGTCAGAAAGGTTTCGTAATAATTGTTTGTTAATACTCGGTTCGCTAAGACTACTAAGAGTATGAAGTGTAGGAAATAACTTGTTATATTGATAATGTCTCTTCTCCGTTGCTGCTTTTCTAATAGCTGGGGGAGGAACTCTTATATTTATATCCCACATGAGTTTCCGTGGCCAATACATCTAATCTCTATACTAAGTATCTCCACAACAACTACTCAAGTTTCACCTTATCATTCTGAGTGCGAACACTCATAGACCCTGAATACTTCCCCACTTCTGGTCATTCAGCTATTTTAACTTGGTTTTCCTGAGGGTGTGCAAGACTCCACCAGTTGGAAGTTAATGATGCCTTTGCCATATGAACTTAGTCTGAAATACGCCATCTAAATACGAACATACCAGTTGTTCCTCTGTTATTGAGATGATCAGTCTGAACATCAGACGCTGGTGACAACACAGAGGCATGACTGCATTATCTTCATGCAGAGTCTGTAGACTTAGTTCCCTATCACTTCTTTGATTTGCCTAGTTAGAGGTTCTTGCAGCTATGTCTTCTTATCTCTCATCCGTTATTTGACCAATAACTATTCGTAGTCGGTCCACATGAAGTACAATATCATAATATTGTTCTGCGGAATTTTCTATTCGTACTGGTACCCTTTGTATTGTATACTGGCTTCCACTTGTATGAGAAGTGCTCACT
Organism: Tuber umbilicatum; assembly: GCA_003313605.1. Taxonomy (NCBI): domain Eukaryota; kingdom Fungi; phylum Ascomycota; class Pezizomycetes; order Pezizales; family Tuberaceae; genus Tuber; species Tuber umbilicatum. Next base: position 11,883 of record QLOI01003222.1, on the reverse strand, counting down.
AACGCTCTCTTATAACCTGCAAACAGCTTCTGGTCAGATGGACAGCGACGACGTATACGGTGTTACAGGGAAGCCGCCAATTCCGTGATTTTTTCTGGTAATTAGCAACTTCACACCGTGCTGCAGATGACGTCCAGGCCCTACATTGGGGCCAAAGGGGGATGTTTGAACAGCATATGCCTAACAGAACAGGATCACGGTTCTGGGGTTGTTGAACATAATCAAGATATGATCTCTGGCGACTCTGACATTGATAATGAGGATGATGGAGTTTTTTTTTAGAATGTATTTATTGAGAGGGTTGATGATTGTTCACCTTCGATGTATGAGATTCCTCATCCCCTATACCGGTCGTATCGGTAGCTTCTGTTTTCTAACCAAGGAGGCTAATCATGCATCTACCACTAACCTGCATATGACCATTTCCCATTAGTGTGGATAGCTCGCTATGGTGGGCGCTGACCATCGCGTGAAATACGTTACATGATAGCAGTATTTTATTAAAGTACTTTGATATTATAGGTAAACTAAACCATAGAATTGAAATGACCAAGGCAAAAAACCTGACCACTTATGCCAGCAGGATCACTAGCAGTAGCCCCCATGCAGTCATCCAGATCATAATGTGCTTTTTTTCTTCCACATCCTTCTTTTACACTTTCAGCAGGAGGCATATTTTCCTGTTCTTTCTTCTTATTATCCTCTCATTCCATTATGTCCTCAGTAGCAGTAATACCATCACCCATATCCTTTGCTGCCTTACCCAACTCAGAGTCTCATTCTCTTTTCTTTTTTGCAAGATACTTGGATGTGCAAAAACATGTCTTAGTAAGAACTGTCCAGTCAACCTTTGTTTCTTTATTCTTTCCAGTTCCGCAGCTCTCTTTTCCTTTTCCACCTCCTCAGGCTTGCAAGCCAACTGGGTACAAAGTTGAGCCACTCCAGAACTAAGAGTTGATGTAAGCTCTTGCAGGTCAGCCTAAGCATTACCAACCTAGCTTTCAATCCCTCACTCATAGCATAGTACTGGAGGAGAAATAGGAGGTGCATCAGCAAAAAATTACCTTGCGTCTGGTGCGTCGCCATTGCGCCCTGAAGTCGGCGATATCGCTTCTACGCCCCCTGCGCCATGGATGCCCTGGTGTTGGTTGCCACAACAGACTCAGTCATGTCCAGATGCAACGTCACATCAGATCCATGTCCGGTCAATACCAAAGTTATCCTTCCTGTTGCTTTCCCGTTCTGACGCCAGCTGCTTCACCATGTTCCTTGCCGGCACCCAGGTACCAGTAACTACTACTACTACTACCATGACTCCGACATTGAGATTCATAGCTCATTCCGCCAGTGCCACGATTCTAGACTGACGTAGCTATTTTGCACTATGACTCATATATGAGTCATAGGGTTTCATTTGTTATATGGGTTTTCACATGAGTTTATGTTATTGATTTTGCACGCATGATGTTTTACATGACTCACGGTTATGAGTCATATGTTATACTTACGCGAATGACTCACTTGGAGTCATATGATGTTATGTTTTCACATGAGTCGCGCTAGCGACTTATAGTTATATTGTTATTGCGCAATGACTCAGCTGAGTCATAAGATGTTACGCGTGTGTATGAGTCACAGTTGTGACTCTTAGTTGAGCAGGAAGAACTATATAAGGAAGACAAGACAGACATGTAGTTAGTTCTTCATGCAGCCTTCTAAGTAATCCTGCTACAATATAATTTAGTAACCTCTTTACTCTTCTATTACTTTAATACAATAATAAGCCTATTGGCGTTACTCATATTGACTAGAGTGTCAGTAATGCAAGTGGAAACGTACAAACAATACTCTTAATTACGATATCGATACCTGTCAACAAGCAAATGAGCTGGAAAGATTACGAAACATTACATTAGGCTGCGTCTCCTATCGACACCTATCAATACAAAAGGAAAAGACAAGATACCGGAACCCTTAAATTGGCAACTCTGGAAAAGACCAACGAAAGTACAACAAAGAACAAACTCAGCCAAACGCCTAACGACCAAATGTACAAGATTTTTTTTTTTCCAACCTGCCAATGGGTGGAAAATGAATTTTTTTCGAGAGGGTCGCTTGGGGGACCAAGCTGGGGAAGAAAGGAGCTAGTAGTCTCGCTTCGCTCGCCTACCAAAATACCGAAGGAGGTACTCAACATTGAGAAATTTTTTTTCTGTTTGCCTCATGGGACTTCGGCCCTGGAAAGGGGAGCTGGATTTGAAGATTGAAAAGAAGAAACCGCCTACCTCAAGATAAACAAGCCTTCAATAAAAGGAATGATGGCCTGCAATTGATCAACAAGAACAAAACAACAACCTCGAGAGGGGAGGAAAGAATGGAGCTACAACCTCAAAGACGAACAATCGGTACGACTATCTTTGAATAAGATAGACCAAACGAAAAAACGTAACAATCAAGACACGAACAAACCAACGAGCAGAGAGTATCTTTCAAAAATCAATCAGTGACTGATAGTTATGAATTGGGAAAATGCAACGATCCACATTAACGACACAAACACAAACATGCAGAGAATACCTTTCAAAATCACAGCAACGGAGGATTTCGATTTGGGAAAATGCAAAACCAAGAAGCCAAATCAACTCCACGATACGAAATCAACAACAGGACATTTAAAGAAGTACACGACCTGGAAATGATAGAAAGAATGACCTAAGAATTCAAGAATACTAGAACAAACACCTTGCCAAACAACCAAGAAAAAGCGTTGATATCAATTTTATATCAGCAAAAAGCTTTTGGAAAATTATACCAACAAGGAAAACAAACCAGTACTCTGAAATAGGACCCCAAAGATAGTGGACTTACGAGAGCATTCATCCAATGCAAGAAAAGATCATATGACATGAAGCGACCGACGGATTATTCTATCCAATGAAAAATTGGAATTATCCAATGGAAAGAAACGATTATACGACAAGAACCGACCGATAGATTTCTCTATCTACCACACGATAGCATTCATCAAATACAAGAAAAGGTCATACGACAAGAACCGCCCGATAGATTTTTCTATCTGCCGCACAAGAGCATTTATCTAATCCAAGAAACAATCATACAACAAGAAGCGACCGACAGATTTTTCTATCAAATGCAAGATAAGAATTATCCCATGCATGAAAGGATCACATGACAAAAGACAATCAACAGATAGATTTCCCTATCTACCGTACAGCAGCAACTGTCCAAATGATCATACAATACACGAAAGAAGACACCCAAGAATTATGAGTTCAGAATGGAACTATTCAAAGAAAGAAAAAGACATATAAGGAGGACAAGAATCCAAAGAAGAAGAACATCAGTCAACACGAACACAGACAACTTCCTCTTCCACACCGCTACAAGATCTTTTACTACTTTACAACTACTCTATTATTATCGATCAAGATGCAGCCGGTCAATGGAGAATCAGCTACTCCCTCCACTTCCCAAGGATGGAAACATATTGAGGTCCCCAGACCTCAACACACCGACGACGGTTGGGGACACCCAACAAGCCCAAGTTACTCGCGGAGACCGCGCCCCAAAGACGACCACGCTGCACAGTCCTGGATGGACTGCTTCGATGACGGGTGCCTTGTGCACCAAAGCGAAAAGAATGGTTCGGGGTGGTTCCCCAAACAACCAAAACGAATGCAACCCCAACAGAAAGTCAAGAAAGTACGATGGGGGGATGGAAGCAGGAAGAAGACCTATGCAGAGGTCAGACAGTTCGTGGCAGAACTGTCTGAAAAATTGCCAGAACAGGCGGAAGAGATCGAACACCTGCGAAACGAGAACTGGGACCTAAAGAGACAAATGGTCCTGGCTGAAGACATGGCAAGAAAAGAAACGGTCACGATGGGACAAATGGCCTACGGCAACGATGGCCTACGCGAACGAATTCGTCAGCTTGCGACTGCGGTGGCTGACCTGGCCAACGAAATCGGTTCGGACACAGAGTCCGAAGAGAACAAGACCCCTCGATAGGTTCCACGGGACTGGAACCTGTGGGGAAGGGGAGCTAATGTCACTATTCTAGACTGACTTAGCTATTTCGCACTATGACTCATATATGAGTCATAGGGTTTCATTTGTTATATGAGTTTTCATATGGGTTTATGTTATTGATTTCGCACACATGATGTTTTACATGACTCACGGTTATGAGTCATATGTTATACTTACGCGAATGACTCACTTGGAGTCATATGATGTTATGTTTTCACATGAGTGGTACTAGCGACTCATAGTTATATTGTTATTGCGCAATGACTCAGTTGAGTCATAAGATGTTACGCTTGTGTATGAGTCACCGTTGTGACTCTTAGTTGAGCGGGAAGAACTATATAAGGAAGACAAGACAGACATGTAGTTAGTTCTTCACACAGCCTTCAAAGTAACCCAGCTACAATATGATTTGGTTACCTCTTTACTCTTCTATTACTTTAATCCAATAATAAGTATATTGGCGGTACGCATATTGACTAGAGTGTCAGTAATGCAAGTAGTAACGTACAAACAATACTCTTAATTACGATATTGATACCTGTCGACAAGCAAATGAGCTGGAAAGATTACGAAACATTACAGCCAGGGTAAATTCTATTTTAGGCTCTTCATAACCGAAAGAGCGAATGTGGACCTACATTCCACCTGGAATCCGAGTGCTAGCCATAGTTTGGTAGTCTGCGGTGCTACTTGGTTATGATATTACCCCTTCTTTCCAGCTTAACCTCACAACAGGCTCCCCTGGCCCTGCGCAACGTACTCCTTCTCACAACACACTCTCCTTCACAACACGCTCCCATTTACAACATGTGCTGACTTTGACACCAGATTCCACTGGTGCCCTTTGGTCACGACGTCCGATACTCGGCATCCTGGATCTGCTCGACGTCCACGTTCCAACGGTGTATGAAACGTCCCCCTGACAGTGTTATTGGTCAAGCTACAGCCTATTATGAAAGGGGTCTTCTCTGGCGAAGATCTGGCAAGGTTCTGGCATGTACGGATTATGACGCCAGATTCAACAAGCACTCTTTGGTTACGACCTCCGATACTTACCATCCCGGATCTACTCGACGCCAGCTTTCCAACAGTTTAAAGAATGTCCCCCTGACGGGGTCATTGGTCAAGCTACAGCCTATTATGAAAGAGGTCTTTTCTGGCGAAGATCTGGCGAGATTCTTGCATGTACGGATTATGACGCCAGATTCAACAAGCACCCTTTGGTTACGACGTCCGTTACTTACCATCCCGGATCTACTCGACGCCGGCTTTCAAACGGTGTAAAGAACGTCCCCCTGATGGCATTATCGGTCAAGCTACAGCCTATTATGAAAGGGTTCTTTTCTGGTAAGGTTCTGGCTTGTACTGACCTTGCCACCAGATTCCACGGGCGCCCTATGGTCGCGACATCCGAGACTCAGCATCCTGGGTCTACCCAACACCACCTTTCCAATAGTGTAAAGAACATCCCACTGGCAGTTTTATTGGTCGAGCTACAGCCCGGTATGGAAGAAGTCCTTTCTGGCAAGGTTCTGGCAAAGTTCCGGCATGTACTAACTTTGATGCCAGATTCAACACGCACCCTTTGGTCGCGACGTCTGATACTCACCATCCTGGATCAACTCAACGTCAGCTTTCTAACAGTGTAAAGAACATCCCCCTGACAGCGTTATTGGTCAAGGTACAGCCTATTATGAAAGGGGTCATTCCTGGCGTGGTTCTGGCATCTACTGACTTTGGCGCCAGATTCCACAAGCACCCTATGGTCACAACGTCTGAGACTCAGCATTCTGGGTCTACTCAACGCCAGCTTTCTAACGGTTTAAAGAACGCCCCTCTGGCGGTGTTATTGGTTGATCTACAGCCTATTATGAAAGAGGTCTTTCCTTGTGAGGTTCTAGCATGTACTGACTTTGAAGCCAGATTCCTCGGGCACCCTTGAGATGCAACGTCGGATACTGTGCAGCATTGTTCTCCCCAACGCCAGCTTTCCAACAGTGTAAAAGACGTCTACTCGCTGGCAATATTGGTGTAGCTACGGCCAGTTATGGAATTGGTCTTTCCTGGCGAGATTCTGGCGAGGTGCTAGCAGGTACTGACTTTGACGTCAGATTCCTAGGGCGCCCTTTGGACACAACGTCGCATACTGTTTAGCATAGATCCCCTCAACGCCAGCTTTCCAAAGGTGTAAAGAACGTCTACTCACTGGCATTATTGGTAGAGCTACAGCCTATTATAAAAGTCGTCTTTCACAGCAAGGTTCTGATATGTATTACTAGCAGTGTATTAATAAATTGAACTATCTTGTGAATAATTTTTATTGTGACCAATTGAACTTGAACTGTGACCTATCAGATTACAAATAGGTAAAGGAGAACCCTTTGACATGTTAGAGTTCTGGTTACGCCCAGGGAATATAGTGCAGAACCCGGTTACGCCCTGAGATTGAGGTGGTAAGCCCGTTGCGCCCTGGTGCCAATGCGACGTCAGGTTGCGTCCTGATTCGCGATTAGCATTCTGAGCGCCCTGTGCGCCAGATGCACTGTACGTACAGGGCGCGTCCATTAATTTTCGCTGATGTGGTGGTAGGAACTGGTCTTTAATGTAGGTATCGTCTAACTTGAAGGGCCAAATACTGGTAGCCTCGAACACATTTGCTGCTAGTCGCTTGTTGGGAGGAAAAGTCTTATTTCATGTAGGAAATAGAAAAGTTTTCTTTTCCAATTCCTGTATTTCTGGTTGGAGAAAATTTATCCACCTCTTGTGAACAAAAATGACAGTAGCTAGAAAAAACAGCCACATCTAGTGGTTGTAGGTAATGTGTTGAATGTGATGGTAAACAAATTACCAAAATCTTGTGCTCCAAACAAAATTTAATAATATTGACATGAATATGTTTATTCAAACCATCAACAATAAGAAGCCACCAATGTTCATTTGCTCTATTATTAATTCATCTAATTGTACTCATAAAAACCAAGTATATTTTTTAGTAATTCATAGTACCTCATGCAAGTCTGCAGTTCAAAATCTTTTCTAACCACTCATAATATAAAATCATATCTATCCAGCCGCTATTGGAGACTCCATAGCTATGCTGTAGACTTCAAAGTTGGCTGGATACCAACCATAATTGTTTGCCTTCCCATTAGATAAGATACATGGAGTTACAACATAGCTATCAGTAGCAATGCACTCCAATTCTGTAATAAGTTCAAGGGCATTGTCTTGATGAACAGCCATTGGATTAGGAATTCTGATATGCTTTGGTACAAGAACTTTGGACTACAAGGTGATTCCCATACAGATTTCTTTCTCATCAAGGTTGTAGAGATTTTCTGATTAAATGCAATACTAATTAAAGGCAAGTTCTAACTATTTTTATAGTAAGTACAAAGATCTTTCATAGACCTTTAACATAATTACTATTAACTAAAGTTGATTATACTAATCTTTGTAAAAAACATCTGCAAATACAGTACAATCAGTGGCTTCTGCTCGAGCAACGTTGATAAAGCAGCTTAGTTTGAACTTCTACTCTAACCAACACTTAATGAAATGGCCTTTCCAATGATGTTCTATTTGGATATCGGCTCATGGTATACTGGTACATTGGCTAAGAATTTGGACTATGAAAGTTTTAATAGTTTGCATTAATATAGGAAAGTTTTCTTTACAGAGCTTTTGACAATGCCAGAGTAACTCTTCTTCCTCTTTGTCTACATATATTCATTAATTCAGTTGTGTTCTTCCTTACTGCATAGTACCTATTGATATTCTGCTTACTTGATAACAGCTGTCTTTTCTCTACAGATATTGAGTTAGGCCCAGTACTGCCCGCAATACGCTTCTCAAGTATAGAAAAATACTAGATCACAAATGCGGTTGCTATATTGTAGAGCAAAGAGTACTCAGGAGCTGTATTATATACTTCTATGGTATGCTCGAGCATTTCCTCAGGCAGCACAGTTTTGGTACTAACCATGGCTGATCGATATCAAGAGAAGAGAAAAAGACTTTAAGATCATTGAGGAGGTAGGATATTGTTGAAAATATTTTTGTAAGGTTTAGATATTCTGCACTATGGTTTTCTAAGACAACATGTCAAGATGTTATCATAGCATCCAATTTGATGGCCAATGGCAGCAAATTGCCACCCATCTGTATATTTGTCAGGTTTATGTATTTGTATGTTCCACAATTGTAACCATAAATTTACCACTGCATGCCTTCCTCAATAGTGCAACTTGAATTACCCCCCCCCTACAAACAGTCACTCATCTGAGTTTTTTAAGGTTTGAAATGTAAATTTACTTACAATATTTTAAAATCTTTTACAATTTGCCATCTCAGGGATTTGTAGCAGGTGATGAATAGCCTTATTAAGGTTTGGGCTAACTGGATTGAGTAAGTGATCAGCAGTGACAGATGAGAAATTTATTTGTTTTGGTTTTTTTGACTAAAGAGAGACTTCAGAGAAGTAGAGAGTATAAATTGTATATACCAAATAAACTACACAAATTCTATAGTATTCTTATCATTATGATCATTATCTACAGAAATGTCAGTTGCTGCATTAATAGCTTGAAAATCATTGTATCAATTCCAAATTGCTATGTTTTCAAATTCTTTTATGACCAACTCTGAATCATCAGCCAGAAGAGAGAGTCCCACCTTTTGAAAGGCTTACCAAATAAAATCTCCTTTTACAAAGTAAAACTTGGAGTTAGCAACTCTAATATGATAGGTAGTTAGAATGTAGTGTTCACTAACACTCTACTAATGAGAGGCATCTGCACTTTCCATCCTACAGATTACCATGTCAGTAAGCTCTGCCAGTGCATGCTTGCCTCATAGGACCTGTTAGTAAAAAGATCTAATGGTTGAACCAGGCTTGTACAGCCCCATGTTCCATGATTAAGAAAGAGAATAATGTTGTATTAGTGCAACTTCTCAAGAACAGCAAGTGTTTTATGAGATCCTATGAGATCCAGGGTAAATAGAGTCAGTTATTCATCTAATACAGGTATCAGATATCTATCGATATATTGCAGGAAAAGCTAATCTTTCATGAAGGCTTTTGAATTAAACTTAACCCCCATGCCTGAATAATACTGCTATCAATCCTGTTCTAGCTATCCTACTTTTACAGAAAAATAACCATTGATGGAACCCATAGTATTCTATCTGTGAAAACAAACACTGGCAGCACTAACAAAGCTTACTACTTGTTCCATCTATTTTATAACTGCTTTGCCTGAACTATTTTTTCCTTCTTAAGATCATAAGTCTAGCCTTCTAAGTACTTAAATGCAATTAGAGTTTCATCAAACCAAGCATTGCAACCACTCTAGCACAGCAAATACTATCCTACTACTACTATAGACAATTGTGCAATGCTATCTTTATTAATTTCGTTGGACCTCGTCTACATCCTACTTTTTTTTTTTTTACTGTAAACATGATTTATTGTAGTAGTTCTTTGAATGGGATTTTGAGTCCAGTTATTTGCAAAATTCTGGTTTGGTCTTGGCTTGTCTTACCCGGATACTTCTTTTTTTTTGTTTTTTTTTTTTTAAACTTTTCAACTTTATTAACTATCGTCAACTACAACTAGCTAATAACAGTTTTTTTTTTTTTTTTTTTTTTCATTATATGTTTATTGATTATGGCCCAAAAACGTACATGCAGCTCGCGCTATGGCATACAAAAAGCCTTAATTCCAACGCAGTAACAAATGAAATACCAAAACTCAAATAACGCAACCAGTCCTTCAAAGCGGGAAAACAAAATCCCTAGCATCGCCATCGATGACTAACATAAAAAGTAAAGTAACCTCAAACCAAAACAACAGCCCATTCCAAGGAGTCATTAGTAAGGAAACCCATCATCACAATCACCACCCATAGCCGACGCCATGGGCACCCAACAGCAACAATAGTAAGCAAGTAAAGGCAAACTGGAAAAGTAAACCCTCAAGGCCTCAAAGAGAGGAGGTGGGGGAGGAAGACGAGGGCAACGGCGAGCCAGGCGGAGGCGAGGCAGGAGGGGAGGCAGGTATCACGGGAGGCATGCTGGGCGGGAAGCCAGTAGCCGTGGCGGAAATGTATCGGGCCAAGTCGATAATAAGGAGGGCTGAGGACCAAACAGGGGCTTCAGGCGCCAGGCTGAAGATACCCTGAAGGTGGGCTGCTCTTTCCTGGGCCTTAGCCGGACAGTGTAGGATGGCGTGATCAAAGGTCTCGTCTGCCTCCTCGCAAAAGGGGCACAGGGTGGAGGCATCACGGTTGGACCAAGAGGGGTGGGCAGCGAGATAACTCTTGCCAGCCCTCATCTGATGAAGACGGCCAGCTGAGAATTTGGGTAAACCCATGAAGGCGTGAGGAGCAAAAGAAGGGGGGAACTTATAGGAGGGGGGGGGTGCCAGAGCAGCCCAGGAGGCGAAGGTGGAGGCGACAACCTTGGACTTAAGGGAGCCATACGGTGGAGCACCCGCCGGAACGTACGGGCGGGGAAGTAGTAGGTGAGGGGAGGCCAGGGGGAGCCTGTCGGGCAGGAGGTCTTTGATAGAGAAAGCGATGGCGTCGAGGGGGAGGTGGCGACGGAACGGAGAGGGAGCAGTGGACCAGAGGCGGGGACGGTAGGAACCACGCAGAGGTGCCAGAAGGTGACGATGTGAGGGAGCACGCCAGGAGTCCCAAGTAGGGACACGCGGATCGAGGCGGGCAGTCGCGGGGTTGACATGGGGCGGGGAGCAGAGTAGGCGGAGGGCAGCTAGCTTTCTTTTATGCTGCAATGCTAGGGAGATTGGAGGGAGGGAGGCCTCGCGGTAGAGTATGGCAGGGGCGGTGGCCCTGAACCAGTTGGTGATCCATCGAAGGATCTCGTGCCAGAAGGAGTTAAGTTTGCGGAGGATGGTGGCGTTGGGGACCAGGAGATCAGCGCCGTAGGTGAGGACAGGAAATAAAAGACCAATCGCGAGCTTCCGGCAACACCAGGGAGAAAGACCCTTCCCCGCGGGGCTGAGCCGCTTGACTAGTGCGAAGGAGGCCCAGGCCAGGGCCAAGCGGCGGTGGAAGTGCGCAGAAGTTTCGAAGGAGGGGGTGAGCCAGTAGCCGAGCCACCGCAGCTCTGCGGTTGGATTGAACTGAAGGGAGTTGATTGAGATCGGGGCGTTGCAGACAGGATTACGATCCCTGGAAGTGCGCCAGTGAACGAGCTCAGTTTTGGGAACTGAGAAGGAGACACCCAGAGGGGCTGCCCGATTGCTGAGGGTGAGGAAGGCGCGCTGCAGGAGCCTGATGTTGGAGTGGTAAGAGGAGGAGCCAACTGTGATGGAAAAATCATCGACATAAGAGATAACAACACCACGGGGGATGGAGATGTGAAGGCGAGAAACATAAATGACGAACAAAAGAGGAGAAATTGGGGAGCCCTGGGGGGTTCCCACAGACACGGGTGAGAAAATCCCTGGAGCGCCTTGGAAAACGAGGCGGCACTGGCGGGAGGTGAGAAAAGAGGAGATCCAGGAGACCATGTATTTAGGGGTGGAGAATCAGCGGAGCATAGTGCAAAGTTGGTTAGAGTTGACGTTGTCGAACCCACCCTTTATGTCAAGGAAGAGGGAGGAGACCTTGAGGCCGGTGGTCTGGAGGAGGCAGACCTCGTGTTGGAGGGTGGCCACTGCGTCGTAGCAGCTAAGTCCAGCCAGCGAGCCACATTGGTGGAGATTGAGGAGGGGGGTAGAGCGAGAGAAGGCTGCAAGGCGGTACGCCACGATTCTTTCCAAGATCTTCGAGACCGTTTCCAGGAGGACGATGATGCGGAACG
>QLOI01003219.1:0-10553 GCA_003313605.1 Tuber umbilicatum | reverse complement strand
TGTTTCGTCTTCGTCAAACCAAGGCTCTGCCACCTGTCTAAGCCTTGTATGCATGCATTTGAATTTCTGTAAGAAAGCGTAGTCTGATATCGTGTCTTCTGGTAGACTTGAACGGTACATCATGAGGTCTGTCACAACAGTGGATATAGGTAGTACTTCTCCATTCACTACCTGTTCTACCTCATGGAACTTGTCATACAACATGTCCTTTTGTCTTGATGATTGGAATCGCTTTCTTAACCAATCAACAAGTTGGTTTCTTGTAATGTTCTGACCGTAGTGTTCTGCTGCCTGAAAGGCTGCTTCGTTTGCCCGTCCTTCAGTGTATAAGATCCAGTAGTTTCCATTCCCAGGCTCATTGGAGTCGATTCCATTTAGCCTTAGGAACAGCTGTGTGGCTTTATACCATCGATCGAAGGATTCAGGTTCTAGGTCTTTCCCTTTGCCTGTGAATCGCTTCGGTGTTGGGATCTTTATACTGAGTTTCGCCGTATTTGTTGCTAAGGCATCATCGGCCCCTTTCCAGGGTCTTCCGGTGCCTTGCCTCTTCCAGTGCCCGTCCCTGACATGCTGTCTGAGTCACTGGAGCTCTCTGAACTACCTGTGTTTCCTTCAGGCGGTTCTTCTGCTGAACCAGATTCTTCTTTGGTTGAAGTTTCTTTAGTGTCTTGTTCTTTGCTGCGCTTGCTGCTTTGCCCGAGCCCCTCTCTGGGGATTCTTCTGCCAGACCGTGTGGTCAGACTGTCGTCTATTTTGGCTGATTGGTAGGCCTGAGGGTACGTTCCTCTGCCTTACACTTCTTTTTATTCAACTGACTTGTTGAAGTTAAAAAAATGTAACGCGTCCCCTAGTGTTGTAAGAACACTAGTTATGGAGCGCTGCGGTGTGGGTTAATGATAGCTATACTCAGATCCCAAAGAGCGGGACTTTAAGTGAGGTATAGCTAACGAAGGCTTCGATAGAGTGTTGAGTGGTAGGTATCAATTACTATATCGCCAGCTTGCCAAAGTCCTGGACTTGCAAGCTGTTGGGAAATTGCGAACTGAACTGAAGTAACTGCTCAACTAAGTATATTTGAACTATCTCAGTCGATGTCTGCTCCTCTAAGTCCTTGAGGATCGCAGTCTTTAAATACTTTAACGGCTATCCAGTAGCCTTATAACAAAATCAAATAATAAGGCATCAATCGATGCCTTAAACAATTAACATAAAACAAATACCTCACCAGGCCCGTTAGCCTGGTCCTTTTGCCTTAACAATCTGTAGGCCTTAAAACAATCTGTAGGCCTTAAAACAATAGTAACCTATAACGGTTACAGTACTTAAATACATTTTGATAATGTTGTTTAGAACTCTAGACTGCAGTAGTTTTGTCATTGTTGAAGTGTCCAGAGGGCATTAACTATAGGTAGTGCCCATTGAGGTCAAAGACATCAGGATCTTGCCACTGGAATTAGTAGATCAAGCTATCATGTTGAAGACAGTAGAAGATAATAGACTAGCATGGTGAATCGGTAGTAACTGGTTAAAGTCTACATGGTTTACATAGTTGAATGCGTATGGGAAAGTGAGTTCAATATCAAGACTAGGTTATCTGCAGGCTTGATAGTTCGCCACTAACAATCCTACAATGTGAAGAAATTTTCTCCTGTGGGTGTATTTTGAATTCAAGCACAAAGGACTTCATATCAGGCTAGCTAATTGTTGAGCAAGGAAGACCTCCACCGGAGAGAAGTTTGCCTGAACAAATCTGAGGAGACAGACAGGTTTTCTCGTGAAGGCTGGGACTTAGGAGTGATGGAGAGGAGCTGGCATTATATGATTCTAGGTATGTATCTGCCATACTCCTTCTTCTAAGAAGCACAACCAACCTCTTGAGAACTTATTAAGTGAAGTTGTGGCTAAACAATATTACGTTTTACTGTTGCATTTCTTACAATTTTATTCTTACTTCTAGGTTTGAATACATTTGATACGGTGGCATCTTTGGGATCCATCTTCCCACAGGGAGCCCCTGTTACGCTGCTATACACATTTGCCAAATAGTGATTTACATTTAGTAGAACAATTTATGTCATATACGAAATAGCAACAGTGAAGGCAGACTTCTGTTTTCTTAAGATGCATAAATAATATTAGAATATCTTGGTAACATTTCCTACATATATTGTATAATAATTTTCTAAATTTAGAACTGACATGTGTAATCAGTGACTATACACATGTGCTAGAAATGTTTACAATAGAGCCAGATTGTAAGCTATTGCTGGAACGGGTATGGCCATACTGGGACCAGAACATCAGGCAGGGTAACCTTAAGTACAAATTCTTATAAACATGAAATATTTTCACTGATATTCTCATAGCTTATTCTTACATCTTTGAATTCTTGTTTTATCAACATTGCCACCTACCCTTTTGCTTGGAGGTGACATTCACTGCAGCCACAAGGTATTTGAGGTTCTTGAAAACCTTCTTCCATAATTGTGCAACTTGGCTTGATATCACAGTTCCAGTACCTAAGTTTTGCTAATCCTTGACAGAACTATTCAAAAAACATTTCAATGAGTTTTATCTGCCGACATCTCCTGCAGTTTCAGCAGAACTGGCCGCATCTAGTATCAGCTTTCACTTCTGCCAGTATCTTTCTTGTCTTGAACTAAACAATATGTTATACTAGTAGCAAACAAGCACTGGCCTATAATACAAAGATCACAACTTATGACAGCAGAAAGCAGCCCATGGCCTATCCTGATATGTGTCCGGGAACACACAGAGCCAAAATCATCACTTCGTGTCAGGGATAATCGATTCGATGCATTTTCTCGGTGCTCTATCAGCAATTTCACAACGTTGCAAAACGATCACCGATTGGCATACTTTGACAAAACACGGTTTCTTGCTGTTCTAGAGTCTCATGATGGCCGCTTTATACTTTTCCTGTGACCACGGTGATTTAGGAAGTCTCTTACACTTAGTATGCTAGAGTATTTCCATGGTGTCCAGTACCATAATCAATATTACCAACTGTTTGAGGTTTGTTACTCCTGTACCTCAAGACATAAAACCTGTACTAACAGTACTTGTTTCTTTAATTAGGACCTTGATATCCATTCCAAAGTGATGACACGTGTAACTACTCAAGGTCGATATTTTAGTCTGAAGTTCAATTTTGCAGCAGTTTAGCAGGCATAAAATTTGGACGATACAGCGATGAACCTCACAGCCAATCTCCTACAAAGTATAAGGTAATTTTATCTAAACTATTATCACTATCTGAGTTCCTCCCCTGATGAATTAATAGCCTGTTATCTCAATCAACAGGATTCAGTTGACAGTTTGGGAAATTTAGTCCAGATCGTGAACCATACTCTGCAGGCAGCACATTACTAGTATCAAGCAGAAGAGAAACCTGCTTTGACTATGATTAGGAGTGTAAGTCTTGAATAAACATCTTTTGTATTACTATGGAACTTCCCGGATTTCAATACCAGACAGATTTATTTACTTGCCAATAAATATGATGCCTTTACAAACGAATATATGGATCCGGAAAATATGCATCAATTGGCCCAATCCAATGCCTTGTCTCTGGTGAAGGATTTCGGGGCAACAGTCAAAGTACTGGTGGATGCCCCATATGGTATCCAAAAATATTTTATAACCATAATATTGCCACTTTCATTAGTGGACAATACAAGTGGTTTTAATATAGCGGTAAACCTATCATTTGAACCTGAGGTTGCGACACTTTGTGGCCTCACTGAGGCATATATTTGTGATGCCCTTGGCAGAATATGTCCCTTAGAAAGTGTGATCACCAGTGACTTGAAGAAGCTAATGAAATATGCCAATGGTTACCACTTTTCTCGCTACCACAGGATATATGAGCTGTTTAATACTGACACCAGTTTAGAGTACCTCCAGATAAGTTAGAACCGCTGGCAACTTAAACAGCCATGAAGATCACGCTCGATTCTTTACTAACAATGTTTGGAATAGGCCATGAGAACTGGCAAGAAATTTGACATTATAAACTCTTCTAATTCTGAAGTATCACAATGCTTTCTGGATATCGGTCCATTAGCACCTTTTTATTTTTATTTTTATTTTACTCAAGTTTATTTTTTGTTTAAGCGGTACAAAAAACAGACACACGCAGTACTAGCTAAGATACTAAAACAACCTCCGACCTTGACCAGGACCACACCAGCCAAGTAGAAAACCCTTAAGCGATGCATAGCAAAGAGGTAGAAAAACAACTTTCGTCACGTATTCTTCCCATATACAGATGAACCAAAAACCTCTGTAGACAAGTAATATAGAAAAACCCTCTACCAGTAACAGTGAACCAACACTAAAGAAAACCAAACAATATAGGAAAGAACTACCTCCCACCCAAAATACAACCCCTTAACCTGAGATGATAGGCACACAAAGTACCCAGAACGCCAAACTATATGTACCTATGACAACTTTCCTTGGATAGAAGACCAAAATAGTGCAGGCAGAGGCACTGAGTGGAGTAAACTTACTCCTGGACCAGCCGGGTAGGGAAGAAACTTGAGAGAAAGAACCCCAATCTGCTGAAGAATGTTAACAGTGGAGGGTGTATAGTACCAGTGGGATGTCCTCAGAGGTCCCCCAGAAACCAGCAACGGTGAAGTTAGTAAGGTGCCAGCTGGGAGTAAAAAGATGCCAGCTAAACATGGTAAGGCAGTAGGGTGCCAGCCAAGGAGTAAAGTAATGATACTGAGTGCTATCAGCTAAAGAGGTTTGGTAGTAGGGTACCAGCCGATCCAACCATGTTTGGAAGAGAGGAAGGCTAATCCAGGAAACCATACAACTGTTGAAGTCGTGTTCGTGTCTATACTAGGCTGTCTCCAGTCTCAATACAGTAGGGGTCTTACCACATCTCTCTTATAGTCTCTTTATTCTCTGAGAGATAGCGTCACTTAGTGGATGGGATACCACAACCATGCTGTGAAGAGAGGAGAATAGCAGAATCGACCAAATCCTGCAAGAAGACCAGACCCTCAAGCTCTGAGGCAAGAGGGAAAGGAATTCCTAAGATTCCTTATGGTGAACTGTAGTCTCAGCCGTCTGCTGAGTGGAAAACCGTAAAAGCTGACTGTGCAAGTACTAAGCAAAGTACCTAGCAGAGCAGCATAAGATGAGAAGGGCCAGCATCGTGAAGAGTGCTGGAAGCAAGGATGGAAGGCAATAAGGCCATCCTGGAGCCAAGCCCCCAAGGGAGTAGATAATAGATGGTCAGATGGCCAAGAGAGATGATGATAAATTCCTCCCCCTGCAAAGGAGAGAGAAGAGAAGAAAAGTGGTGATAGTTCTCTCAGTGTTGAGTCATTTCCGATTAGAAAATAATTTCAAGCAAGAGGAAAATCAGAGTGGTGGAGGATGTGTGCATCAGTGCCAGGTGCTGTTCATTATATACAAACCACACTTGAAGAGTGCTAAATCACGAAGCCCCATTGAATTGAAATCAAGTTTATTTTTTGTTTAAGTGGTACAAAATGTTGAAATTTTTTATTCGTTTCATATGTTTATTTTACTTTGATAATATCGCTTATTCTCCTACTTGGTTAGTGTTACAGCTTTACCTATATCCCAAGAACATTACTACAGCTAGGACATATATGACGTATATTTTATTGAATATTTCATGATAGTAATCAGAATTATCACATGTGTTTTCTTTATGGTCTTCGGGATATTTCTCCGTCTTTATGCATACTTTCCGGTTCTTTTAACCGACAATTATTTCTCCAGACTCACGGTTATATCCCTCACACCCCTTTAGATTAAAGCACATTATTTGTGATTTCCTTGACAGATTCTCAGGGTCAAACACGGTCACACTTAGGTTTCCTTCTTTGTTTTCCCTATTATTTCTTAAGATACACGGAGTGTATGAGGAGGATGCAAACCTGTATATATAGACACTACCGCCCACCTCACTTAGGAGAATTAAGGACAAGAATCTCTACCAATCTTCCTTCATACCAAATACCTCCTCGCTTAACGTGCCTACAATACACTTTTAGTATCACAACTGTATATTCTATATAGTCTACTAAGATTGTACCGTTCACACAATTCAATCTAAGAGACCTCCAATAACTGGTTGCGGGCCAATCATAATTATCTCTTCAGTGGCTGAGATGGTAACCTTATTACTACCATTCTTTGCTTTAACCACATTCTTGTTATTCTCCAGTGTCACCTGTAGATTCTGTAACTTATCCAGTTCCCACAACCCAATACAAATTGTCCACATAGCAGACATGGAAAAGAGGAGTACAACTTTCGCCGCACCCATTGAATTGTCAAACCATCAGCCGCCAAGTGTTGTGGTGATTCGGAGACACCACACTCAAGGATTACTGCAAGCCAGTCAGATTTTTTGAGGTGGGTTCTCCATGACCGCAAACAGGCATCCACTTCTTTGCTGCTTTTGTCCCCTGGGCCTTGATAAGTTGTATTGCCCATACTTATGATCTCACTCTTCTGCCCCTAAACAGCTATCTTATACAGTATTCCCAATGGGCCAGCCTATAGGCTGTAGGCCAGGCTGAGGCAGGCCACTACCACAAATGGTCTAGGCTGATATAGGCTGAATTGGGCTGGCCTATGAAAGCCTACCAGGCCTGATAGGCGCCTACAGGCTAAGTAATTTTGTTTAATAATAGATTATGTTAGGGATAACTTGATTCCCTACCTCTTTCAGTATCTTACCTTTTATTTTTTTTACTATCACCCTTGCTTAAAGTTTTTCTACTCTACTATAAACACAGGTGACCACTACCATAACTGTTTGTTTATATTATATCCTATCAAATTGAAATTATTCTAGTATTTTTAATCTTTAATTTGATATATAGAGTAGAACAGGCTAGCCTATACTGTATTGGCTAGTGTTCTCAATGAGCAGAGAAGCTCAAGGGCTTGGGCTGTTCAAGCCCATAGCCAGGCTCGACTCTAGTCGGCTCATGGTACACACTGGTATAGGCCATATAGGCCCGGCTGGCCTAGGCTGTATAGGTCATATAGGCCAGCCCGGGCCCGTCCAGCCTCAGCCATTACTAGGCCTACAGGCTTGGGCTAGGCTACATCCTGAAGAATCACAATAGGCCAGGCCTGGCTTTACTGAAGCCCGGCCCGCCTGGCCCGTTGGGAACACTGATCTTATACCGTAGGGCGAATTCAAACTCCAGAACAACCATTTCGTAGACGGGACTCGGTAGCCGTTTGGCAATCAACGCTTTCGGTTCGCGGAGGTAAAGCAGGCGGACATTTTTATAGCGGCGTTTGCCGATACGATCAATATTCTCAAGCTGACGTTTGGTGACCGGAGAAAAAATAAGGTACGGGGTAAGAAATTCGTCCGCTTTACGCGAAAAGAATGCCTCAATACGAAAATCGACCGCCATTTTGAATGAGCGAACATCACGATACTCATGTGCCTCCACTCCCTCTAGCCCTTCTGTAAGGTAATAAGTCGTGTCGAGTGGTCTCCGAGGTTCTTGGTGTTCGGGGGTGCCAGGTGTTGTAGAAATATCGGCTGGCTGAGTTGGTACGGCTGCCATTCTTTCCGAGGTTGGTCGTTGGTAAAGAAGAAATAATGCCTCCCAGGCAGCACGTGTATCAAAGGTTGTGGTTCGTGAGTGTTGAAGGTTGTGAAGAGGTGTGATAGTTGTCGGTATGATCGTAGTATTGCTAGTAAAGGCTCTATGTGAGTCAGGTGACATTACTGGAGGTGGTCACGCTCGCACACATCGGAGGGTTTGTGCGGTCGGCCCTAATTTAGGTGGGAGTTACCAATAGTGTTACTTTAGGTTTTGTGTTTTGCTAGCGGATACTAGATAGGTTTAGCTAGGATAAATATATGATATCAAGAGGTTATCACTAGCTAAGAGCAACCTTTCGCAATATCCGCGAAATCCCACCTCTCCCAATCCGGCTCTTGTCACAGTAAGCAAGCCTGTCACAACGATAACGATCCCGAATTCTTGCTTGCGAAATCCCCCTATTACCATAAAACATGAGTGCGTAGAGTGTGGGGAGGATTTTCCTTGTATCTTTGCTTGCTCTCTTGGTTGCCGTATGTTAGCTGGTCGGTTATTCCTCTTGAGAAACTCCTATAACATATTTTGCCATTCCACATTATATTTTACCTGGTCGCTGGGTGCTATTACAATTGTGTGAAACCGGTGTATTCGCCGTCATGAGTAGTCCCTTGGATGCAATAGGCTATCCTATGTTGAAAGTGGCAGTTAGACAACCTTATCTCGAAGTTGTAGTGATATGCGTGCCTGTGGTATGAGGACGCGTAAGCAGTGAACAGCTTTCACCTCCAATATTTCTTTCTCTCTCTCTCTTCTCTCTCAGTCAATCTTCTCCACTTTTTGCTTCCTATAAGCAACTTTCCCCGCTTCTCTTTGCCCTTGTCTCCATATAATACAAAGTTCTCTCATTTCCATCTGAGCTATCTCTGTCCACTGCGCAAAACCCTCCTACTAATCATTACCTCCGTATCAACCGCCTATTTCTTTTTCTTTTTCCTTTCACCGATCTTGTACCCTATGTTACCAGTGCCCTCATCAGTAATTGTACTACTTAATTCATGGAAGGCAGTAAGTTTGCACATGATAGAGAAAAGATAGGGGATTGTCGCAATCAACCATCACTCCGATTGTAACCTAAGTTTTGCAAAGGCCCAGGACTCCCACACTACCAGTACTGCACACCACACACTTTCTAGCAGGGTGGTCGGGCCGTCCTCCGAGAAACTTTTATGAAACTACCGACACCAATATAGCAAGTGTGGCTGCAGTGGTAGAGGCCTCTTGATATACGCAACAATTAGGCCGGTTAAACCTTGCTATGGCTGTCGACATTTGGCTTTCGTGTCGTGCTCCGACATAGGGGTACAAACCTCCAACTTCATGCCGCACAACAATAACAACGATTCCAGTGGTGGAAGCGCCTCCTAACCGGACAGGTAGTGGAGATGGCGGCTCGGGTAGTGCTGATGAGGGGCAAACCAGATTGGCGCGGGATTCTTTCAGCGTGAAGAGGCCTCCCTCATGGAGTTTAGATTAAAAGTGTGTTTGATTAATCATCTTTTTTCTTCATTCACCATGGGAGAGTTTTCGGCAATTGACCAGATGGATACCTTGCAAACGCCGTGGTTGAGCTTTACCGAAGCTGCTGGAGCTTCGGCTTGGACAGTAGAGGAAATTTCGAAAAGGAAATTTGACAGTTAGCCAGGAATCAGAATACGCCTTTCGTTACTCCTCCATTTCTACTGCGCGATTGAACGAGTGGTTCTCTTATTCGCTCCCACAGCAAGGAGTTTGTGTCATTGAGTATTCCTTGCCCCCCCCCCGGCGCTACCAAGGCGTGGTTGCCAAGTCTGACTTCTCACTTCTATTCTAACTTTGGTTTATCCACAGATAAACCCTTACTCTATTGTTTACTGTTCAGTTACTCGGAGAAAGCGTTCCATTTTATGACCCCCCCCCGTTTCGAGGAGTGGGTAACATGAAGGCAAAAGCACGTTTTACACAGTCTATAGCATGGTTTCTTTTATTTCGTTTATGATATTTCTGCTTTTCTAGCGGGGGCAAACCTGGATAAAGGTCACTTGCTAGGTTACGGAAGTTATTGTCAAAGGGGAGGATGGATCGGTAACAGCTAGTATCGATCGTGAGGATATATAGGGGGCGGTGGCAACCAGGGCAGGAAACATCCTGTTTGTAAATTTTCCCAGAAGAAAAAAATTTCCCCACCGGTCAACGATTTTCTTTTCTTCATCGACGCTATCTTTGACACCCCCGGGGTATGAGCGGCGGTAGCCTACTCTAGTGTCGTGAATTTATTTTCCGGTGAACGATCATTTCCCCTTTTGTTCCCGTTGGTGGACCGAACCCTTTTCCTTTACAGAAGAATCCAAACCGTGAGCTAGGGATTTTGGTTATAGTAACTGTGTTGTTTACGAGTAATATTTAACAATTACCACAACCAAACTTCCTGCGAGCACGTTCGTGAGGTAGCTTAGTGGTGTGAGACGTGATGCATAAACACTTCTAATGAGTGGGTTCCCTGTGTGCTAAAAGATAGAATACAAGCCTAGAGAAAAAGGATCAGCTTTTCAACAGCGGGGGAAGGACAGACAACAGATGGCGATAGCGGAAAATACGGTATAGAAAACCCAAATCTGTCTTTTGGTTGTCCCCCTCTGCTCATTGTCCCCCCTGTTATGTTATTTTCTTTAAGTTCCTTTGCCCCAAGCATGTTGATGTCTGGCTGGTAGGCTTCCCATACCTCATTCGCCGGATACTAGATGGACTATAATCAATTGGGTTAGAAAGGGAGAATTTGAATCCACAGATAAATTTCACCCAAGAAAGCGACGAGAGCCCTGCACGTCCCCTCCACCAGCCACTAAGCAGGCAAGGTTTTACTCTCCATGGTCGAGATCTTATTCTCCAGCCTGGACTGAATTGCCGAAACGCTCTCAGCGCAAGTGTTCC